>PVIY010014008.1:0-57668 GCA_004026745.1 Myrmecophaga tridactyla | reverse complement strand
GCTGAACTGACTTGGATCAAAGGACACTGAAGGTCAAGAAGTTAAAAAGGACTGGTTCATGATCACACAGCTAGAACAAGAACACAAGTCTATGCAATCCTCCTCCGGCACTCCCTGATTCTGCCATACAAAAAGGAGGGGAAAAAAAAGAGAGAATCATAACGACTTATGATTTTATATTCCCTGAAACCTCAATTTTCTTCTTTCAATGTTGAAGCAACTCTTCTTCCAACAGGGCACTCAGATTCAAGAAAAAGTAATCTGTTTTGTGTAGTATTAAATAATTTGAGAAAAAAAAAAACCCTGGTAAAACAGAAAGGATTTACACATGCAAATCTACCCTTGCACCCAATTTCAATTCTCTTATTTTCCTGATCTATATTCCTGCTCTCCAGATGGACCATCAGCTTTATACCAATGCCAGCAACAGCTTGTGTATTGTTTGTTTAAAACAAAGATGATGGATTAAATATCATATGCAATGTGAGGAAAGAGGTTAAGGCTAATATTCCTGTTCCAAAATATATCATAAACTAGGTCCATGTAGCTTTTTTATTCCGGTGGATTCATATAGATGAAGATTTAATTTTATTTTTCAGAGTCATAGAGGAGGCATGCATTCATCTAGTATATGGAGTCTTTCCATCGCTCCAGATTTATTCTTATTCTAAGGCATCATTACCCTCCAAATTATACAGACTTATGTCATTTCATTGAAACACTCATTCACCCATCACATGCCCAGATCCAACAGTAACACTTTTGTTTCAAAATTATGCCAAAATGAGCAAACTTGAAATTCTTTCACCTATATTTGAATACTCTGCAAAATGTCTTTAATCATCTCAAATCCCAACAAAAATCTGCAACTTCTCTACAAAATATATAAACCAAAGAAATCACACCAAAGGTCTTTTTTTTAATGTATCCTCTGCATTGTTCTAGGAAGCTGTGTATCAAAACCAGTCACAAAATGTAGATTTCCTGCCATGACTATGGATTTTGTCCTGCATATTTATATGTCCTCTCCATTAGGAGAATGATTTAAGGGGGTGGAGGACATATTTAGTAACTAGGATGGAAGAACTTGTGTAAAATGCAAAGATAATTCCATAAAGGGATTCTGATGATAGGATGTAATTTAACTAGATTATCATCAACAGAAGAACACTGATTAGGGTCTAGGAGTCCCACAGGGAATATCTCTAGAAGAAGAAGCCAAAGGTGGAATTCTCCATTTCCTCCTGGCTACAAAGGTTTGTATACCAAGTAGAGAAGAGGAGCCCATCTGGCAAAGTCACAGATGCATGCTCTAAGTCTCAGACACAGTCCAGGCACTGGTTTCTTAACTGAAAGTTCTATTACTCTGCCATTTCCATCAACCAGTCAGGTTGAAACTTTTAAGGCTGGAATTTGGCCTTCCCTGGTTGCACCATGAAGAGAAAATATTTAAAGAAAGGTATTTTGCAATTCCTATGTTTGGAGTAAGTGATAAAATCTGTAGTGCTACCAACGCTTTCTAGATGCCAGTTCAATGACATCCATTTTATATGTCAAGATAGAATAGCAGGCAGATTGTATGTCTAATGAGCCACTCAACAACCCTGTGCAAACTCTGGGATATATGCAACTAAGTCGAAAACTTTAAAATATGACCCTTATGGCATACTTGACTGCCAAAAGCACAATTAATTCAGTCTTATTGGACTATAACTCCTGCATTTTATAACGCTGGATTGCCATTTTCTCTTATATGTTTGCACATGTGGACATATTAGTAGATTAACAGGCATATACTAGTATCCAGACAAATAAAATGAAGCTATAATACAGAATGTTCCCATTAGTAATATAAAAAATAACCACAAATATATCATGGGTAAACAAGAGGGCACGTTAATAAATTTAACTTTTAAGTAAGGAAAAATCCTCATCACAATCACAGCATATACATTTTAGCGACAACCCTGAAACTAAAATTTGGGTTAAATGAAAACCCAAGGTTCCTTACAGCTGTAACTTGCTATGATTCTTTGAGCCTTTGTTCACTTGAATTCCTTCTTTTCAAGGAAGGGAGCTCCAGCCTCTCTTTATAATATCTTTCCACCTATGCATCTTCCTACTGCAAGACAGGTTGAACTGAATGCACAATTATGTAACTTTAGGACCAAAAGAAAATGGAACAGAGAACTCTATCCTACTTCTATAAACTATCACACCAAGGCCCAGCTAGTGAATATTTCATTTTACCAAAATACTAGAGGAGATCCTAATGTTTCACTACAGGTTAGGTTAAAAATTATTTTTTCTTGGATTTATGAAAACAAATAATCACACCATTGAAAGCTGCCTGAGCCTGCCATGCCGGAAACCTGGGTTCGATTTCAGTGCCTACCCATGCAAAAAAAAAAGAAGCTGTCTGAATGATTGTGCCTACTGCTATAATGAGATCCTCAATCCTATTTAAGGACAGCAGAAGCATCTCTGTTACATACATCTTATGGGGTGAAAATTATTTGTCTCATAAAGCAAGCTCTATTTATATTGGATGTATAGTCACCATTTCCTGCTAATGAGGTAAAAGCTGGTTCCAGATGATTAGAAAAACATCTTAATTTTTACTTAAAATTAATTTCAGTGGAAAAAAGTACATTTTTCAAAATGAAAAACTGTTGATCAATTGCTTGTGTATTTCACTCCCCTGAATTTTACTGGGAGGGGAATCAGTTTGTGATAATGCAGTATCCTCTGACATTCTGAGCATAAGAGTGCTGATTTCTATCCAGAATCTAAAGATAATGTACATGTTTTCTTGCACAAATGAGAAAAATGTCTAAAAGAGCAATAAAACACAGCATGGAATACCACCTGAAAAATAAGAGTTCAAAAAGTACTGGGAAAAGCAGAGTTAAAGATGATCATTTAATTAACCTTAACTCACACTAGAATATTTAGCTATTGCATCATTTGCAGTACACAAGTCACACGCTGTCCTCTGCTCACTCCATTGAGTAACAGACAATGCAATGCTTTAAATTTGATTTCCTAATGTCCTGGGGGTCAATTTAAGTCCTCACAATTTTGTTAATACATTTATTGTATATTTATTCAAGATTTTAAAAACTATTTCTGGTTTTATGGTTAAGAGATATTGTTAAGAAAATATATTACAAGGTAGTAATTAGACATAAAATGCAAAGATGACTCTATTTAAGCTACAAAACTGATCTGAGAACTTGCAAACATAACAGTTCCTTATGCCCTAGAACTTTCTTTGACTATTAATTTGCAACATTTTCACTTTTCTAAAATTCAGATCAGCTAAGTGTTTAAAAAGCAGTTTTTTGTGTAATAACCACTTTTCAGCTCAAAATGTGGACTTAACAACAGGTTGTTAGTAACTTCGAAAAACCAGACTGTAAAGAGCCAAGTATGTGCTACCTCAATCCATTTTAGACGTTCTAATAATGTTCTTTGAGATGGGACCAGCATTTACTTTATAGCTTTCCAAAGGCTTCATTTACAAGATTATCACTCTTTTGATGGCAGCTCTGTGTTACTGAAAACTGTCACTGCTGTGGCAGGCATGAAATAAGTGGACATAGGAATAATACCATTAAAAACGAACAGAGCTTGCCGGGAATACCCAACCTTGTGTAGCAACAAATTTTGATGTTTGATTCTAACAATATTTCCAAACAATCCTTAAATCTGGCAGACAGAAAGAATACTAATCACCTAGATAAATGTGTTTCTTCTACATTCTGGAGAAGTGCCATAAGAATACATCAAGTTTAGTAAGCTTATGTGAGTGGAGCACTGTCCCACTTGGCATCACTTATTGAATTTCACATTATTTTATTAGAATGTTGGTACAGACACTATGTAAAGTTCTATAATTAAGTTAATCCAATCTTGTCATCTCACATAATTACAAATAAATACAGAGTCCAAACCAAACCTATGGCCTAGTACAAACATGTGATTTAGGCCAAACAGGTCTGGGTTTACCTATATGAACCATAAAATTAAGGCAGAGATCCCTTTTCCCTGGCCTTGATAATTGAGATCTGCCATCCACACAGCCCAGGTTCCCTCTGAGATGTGTGTATACTCTACGAGGAAGGAATGCACTAGCAGTCTTTTCAATATACAAACTTTTCCTTCAAATGTTTATTTTTTTAAATAATGTCAGTTGACAGGTTTACAGATACGACGAGCAAAGGCAAAGCTTTCAGAATCCAACAGCAATAAACGTAAACATCTACTCACCAGGTACACACCTGCGACGCGATTACTACTTTTCCTTTCAAAATTTACATACTCTCATAATATAAATTTCTTCCCTAACAACAAAGCAAGCAAACATTATAATGACTATACAAAAAGATCTGCAGTTATAATAGTCCAAACTTTGAAACCTAAAAACTGTTTTTTCAAAGCTGATTTGACTAGTAGATATAAAAATTGAGCATGATTATCACGAGTTATTTTGGCCATACAAATTATTTATTGAGCACCCAAGCAATCTATGCCAAATAAAAATTAAGAACACTGTATAATGCCAACTTCTCTGATTAATGCACCCTTCGCTTACATTTCCATGCAATTTCTCTTAATTAAAGACAAACAGAAATTTCCTCTCACTAAACACTTCTAGGTTCACGTTTACTTTCTAGAGCTATTTCAAAAAGTATATATCATTTGTTTTGCTGAGTAACTGAATTACCTCATAAGAAAAAGCCCCTAATTATGTGGACCTGGTAACAAAAGAAGAATCCCTGGCAATAGAACAGAGACTAGAGAGTTTACAAGTAGTGTGGACTTTGGGACTTGGGTAAGCAAGATTTTGTAAGTGTTGTGAGGGGGAAAAATATACCTAAATGAAAGCAAAAATGACCACACTATATGCACAAATATTTAAGATTTCAGGGAAAAAAGACTACCTAATAAAAATGTTTGTATATATTATTTCTTTCAATTGGAAGTCATACTAATTTATGTGAAAATTAGCCTGAATAATTTCCTGCTTCTATTCAAGGAGGAAAAGACCTATATTTTTTGTACTTTGTACAAATTTCCAATGAATACTGAAATGTCTTCTGTACCAAAGTGATTTTCCTCCCCTCTGGATGCCTGTAGCAGTTACTTCCTCTGATACTCTTTGGCAGGTATTATATGGTGCCTTAGATCACGTGGTACTACAGCAGCACAGTGACTGTTGAGTAAGTCAGACCTGGGTTCAAATCACACTTCAACACCGCTGACCAGCTGTGTGGCTTTGCAGCAAGCTGCTCTTCCTTCCTGAATGACCTCGCTTATAGCCCCTCTCCCCTAAATGACCTTACTTACATCTAGTTGCAGTGGCCTCCTCTACTTCCTGGAGACAGAAAAACCCGCACACTCACACACATGTACCACGCGCTTCTTCCACCTCGGAGTCTTCGCACTTGATCTACTCAACCTGAACACTCAGGGTGAACACAGGCTTATCCTTCATATCCCCATCTAAAGTCTAAATTAGGTCCCCTCAGTTATTCCCACTCACCCTGTTTCCTTTGGAGATTTATCATGTTTAGGATTATTTTATTTGTTTACTTGTTTGTCTGTTGCCCATCTCCTCCCATCTCCCAACTGTAAAGCTCCATGAGAACAGGGCGGTACCTGCCATGTACACTGCTGCACCGCATTCCCAACACCCAGCACAGTGCCAGGTACAGAGCAAGCAGCCAGTAAAAACTGACTGAGAGGGCGGCTGCCGTGGCTCAGCAGGCAGAGCTCCGACCTGCCGTGCTGGAGGTCTGGATCCCTGGTGCCTCCTGCCCATATGCAAATTAAAAAAAAAAAAAAACTGACTGAGAAAATGAGCTACCTAAAATACCTAAACAACTAAAAACATCATTACATATAGCATTATTTCCTTAAATCAGCTACTCAGAAGTGATATTCCTGATTCTCCAACAGGGGCAGTTTCATAGTTTGTGCCCCACTAGAAAATGCCTTATACACTGCTATCTACTTTCACCATAAGATTATAGGCAATTTGAATGCAGATACTATGTCATATGCTTCCAAGATTTCCCATCACTAAGCTCAGTGCCTTCTATACAGGAGGTATTCAAAAAATATATTTGAGAGCTTTAGTATCTAAGTGATAAACTGCAGTCTATTAAGCACCATTATTAATGAAGAGTGACATATTCTACGAAACCATTCAAATTATGCTTGCCAAAAAAATTAAGCAAAAGAAAAACTCAAAATGGTATATTATGCTATAGAATTACATAAACACAAAAATAAGACTACTCATGTATGCTTATTTTTTCTATTCTTAACATTATTTCAGACTTAATAACAAAGAACTAGGGTAGAAAGTTACTATTCCTAAATGAAAAACCTTAACTTTTAGGAAGAAAAAGTGGCATTAAGGAAACCAGCGAATCCTCTATCACTAACCCAGTCATTTGTCACAAACACTCTTCTACCCAAGGCTCACTCTTCCATCACTCAACAGGAATTCATATTTATATTCTTCATTAACATTAATGGAGCTACCTACATATTCCACCACACGTCCATGAGAGAATCAGTTCTGCGAGAGAAAAGGCTTTCATTTATTAAGTTCACTAAAAATTCCTAATATAATGCAAATTGTGGTGCCTCTGTTAACTGTCACAATCATGCTAGAAAGGGTGAAATAAAACAAACTAATTCTGCTACGTTCACAGAAAATGCAGTTAATAAAGCTACATGGTTCTAAGGCCTATCAACATACACTACGGCAACAAGAGACTATTCTCTGATACCCTACTGTAAACTCAGGAAGCAAGTAGTGTTCTAAAAGTACTTCTTGTTATAAAAAAGCATGTTTTCAAATGGAATGTTTTAACAAAATACACTCACATATATAGGAAATAAGGAATTTACAAGCCAACACAAGGTCATTATTTAATTTTTAATTAGGTTCTACCTAACAATGGAAAACTAAATCTTCCATTCATCCATTTAACACAATGCTCATTTAGAATACTCCATGGCTTAGAAAGCTTCCGAACAGATGTCTAAAATGAGAATTCAAGATTCAGGAAAATATGAAACTCACTTTACTCTGCTCTCAAGTGATCTGAAAAACAAACAGCCTCACCCACTGCAGTCATCGTTGATAATTTATTTCTAGAGTCTGACGACTATATGGCAATTCACTTTGCTGATGAAACATTCTTTATTTGGGTGGGATACACAGAGATACCAAGTTAAATGTCATTCCCACAAGATAATAGACCATAGAAAAGATGCATGCCAGGCAGTACTGCATCAAAAAACCACTTTTCACCTATCAGAAGATGCCTTAACAACTGACATTTTTTTATCAAATTCACAAAACCTCATTCTTGCTAGGCAAAGTTCCAGAACCAACCTTGTTTCTTCAGTAAGGTCATCTAAACTTTCTAATAGCCATGTTTTCTGCAAACTTACCATTACTGAAAATCCTTAACCTTTGCAATTATTCATAGCAGCACTGGCAGTAGCAGATACATACTTGTGAAATTATTTTGTTAATTAACTCAGAGCCTCACTTTCACTGTTTACTAGGGCTTTGTCAAATTCATAAGTTAATTCTACTGATAAATGGAGAATTCTCCTTCTCTGACATTATTTTGGGATCTTAAATTTGGGCCTTGCAAAGTACCCTAAGGGATGGGGAAAAAAAAATGGACTATTAATTAAACTTTCCCACTGGGGAAACCCCTGATACTGTCTCAAACATTAAGGACTACCAAATCTACCAGTCAAGTCCTTGATCTTGAATGCTCTTGTGAAGTTTATTCATGTAACAAAGAAGCTAAGCCTACCTATAGTTATACCTAAGAGTTACTTCCAGAGGACCTCTTTTGTTGCTCAAATGTGGCCTCTGTTTAAGCCCAACTCTGCAAGTAAAATCATTACCCTCCCCCCTACATGGGACATGTCATCCAGGGGTGAAAGTCTCCCTGGCAACGTGGGATCGATAGTGCCCGCTTGATCAAATGGGGGAAAAGAACTGTAACAAAATAAGGTATCAGTGGCTGAGAAAGTTCAAATAGATTTGAGAGGCTACTCTAGAGATTATCTTAAACAAGTTTCAGCTAGATATTGCTATTTACCATGGTTTGCCAACCCCCAACCAAAACCATTCCTGCTAAACCTAAAGAACACCTAGGGCCCTCTCTGAGATTCTAAAAAAGTTCCAAGTAGTATGATTACTTTCCAGAAATCTACAACCTCCAGATGGGTTCCTAGGCCAGATAACAGAAACCCAGAGGGGCAGCCTCTCCAGAATATCAACTAGTTTCATGTCCCTATTCCATATTATTGATAGCCCTTTCCAATATGAAAGGTTAAAATGGGCATAGTCCAAATATCCCTAAAGACTGGGAGAAAGATCAAAGGAGAAGGTGGAGTTGTAACAGAGAAAATAGAATTTAACAAATGAGTATGACTGCTGAAATCATTACATCGATATTTTAAGTCTCTAGTGTCTTAGAGCAGCTGGAAGGAAAAACCTAAAATTGTGAAACTGTAACCCATACCAAACTCTGAAATCTGTTCTTTACTTGTTACAAAGTACTTTGAAATTTATTGCTTTTTTGTATAGGTGTTATATTTCACAACTGAGAAAAATTGGGCCTTGCTTTCATACTACTTAACTTTGTTATACCTGTGCAGCCCGAGAATGACTAGTATTGGAGTTAAACACTTCTCGGGGGAAAAGAGAGGTGGCTAGCAGAGGAGAAGTCTCAAGAATAAGAAAAAGAAAGAAGATATGGCAGTTACTCTGAGATCATCCCCAGAAGTGAGGAAGAATCTGACTTCCTTGATACTGTCTCAAACATTAAGGACTCCCAAACCTATTGGTCAAGTCCTTGATCTTGAGTCATGCTCTTGTGAAGCTTATTTATGTAACAAAGAAGCTAAGCCTACCTACAGTTATACCTAAGAGTTACTTCCAGACTAGTGAAGGAAGGGAGGGAGTAGGAAGAACTCTGGTCTTCACTCTATTTTAATACCTTCAGAAGTTTCATGCTTTAGTTAAGGGAATGCAAAAGTTTAAACTCACACTGAGCCAAATTCTTCAACTATGACAAGGGATAATATGTAAAAGGTATCAGATATGGACCTTCACCTTCTTTAGAGCAAAGGCAATTGGACAAACCCTACCAACTTTGTCCATGAAGAGTTCAGTGAGTTCCTCGTAGATAACCTCATTCAATGGCTGGCACAGCTAAGTGGTGGGTGTTTGCTGAATGAATGAGTGAAGAAGGAAATAAATGCATTACATATGCCATACTCCCTGTGCACCACTTCAAACATATGCTGTTTCCAGAACACATGCTATACATTCCTATCTCCATGCTCTGTCCCTTCGTTTCCTTTGGTAGTCTTCAAGGCCCTGCTTTATATTATTTCCTTCACAGAAGTCTTTCTCATTCTAGCCAATGCAGAATCCTGTACCTTGTGGGTCTTTTGCATTCTATATAAAGCACAGAACATAACACATTGTGCCTCTTCCCTTACCAATCTATAGGTATCTGGAAGAGGACAGCTTCTCATTTTTTTCTATTATTTTTCTATCAACTTGTACCATGTTATCTTATTTCAAGTAAGTGATTATTACCTATCTCCAGAATGTTTAGACGAATATATTTGTGCCTATGCAAGCACCTTTCAACTTACTGTCTGAAACCAATACCCAAGTTTCTCTTAACTATATTAAAACACCAAAAATGAGGTGATTGAGTCCAAATCTTTTTAAATCTCTCTAAGGTACTCTTAAACTACATACCATGAACAAGGTAAATACAGAAAAATGACAAGAAAAGTGAATAAAAGTCACCATATACACATGTCCAACCTTATCAAACATAAGTCTTTAACAGATAGGAAGAAAAGTCCGGGACTTTCTCCTGAGTAACTCTGGCCTGACTTCAGCTTCCAATAAAGATCAAATACTGACAATGAAATAATTTGGCCATACTCAAAAGACACAGAAATGTGCTCTCGTGAAATCAACTTTTTTAACAGTATGAGGGGAAATCAACTGGAATTCATTTTTCTGTGAAAGATCATTTTTTTCATACAGATCTTTCTAACTATACCCAGAATTAATCACTATAAAAAAACAAATGTTTCATATGCAGTAATAATTCTTTTAAGTTTTCTTTAAATGCCACTCAAAATCAGAAAACACTTTTTTTTTTCAAAAGTGCCTTCGCAATATTTAGTTCATCACTTACTCAAGGCATGGGAACTAAAAACAACCACAATTTATAATCCTGTGCCAAGATGACTACAAAAGCAACTGTTCCTTAACTCCATTCGATTATCTCTTTCATTCGATTATCTTCTCATAGTTAATCTTGCCAAAACAATGCTTGAAATATGTCATATCACTGTTCAAAAACCCTATGTGACTCCCTATTGCCTAAATCTTTTAAACTGGCAGTCAGTATCAGCTTACCTCCCTACATTTAACGCCTCTCCTACATGAATCCCCCATTGTAATCAGACTTGCCTACTTACCTGATCTGGAACAAATCTTGCATATTCCTCTTTCTGAACTCTCACTCATGTATTCCCCTTGCTATCTAGATCTTTCTATTGATCCCTACCAGTGCTCCTCCTAACCATTCAAATAATCCTTCAATCATCAACTCAATTCAGTTTTATCCATAAAGCTCTCTGGATTGTTCCAATTCATCATTAATTCTCCTCTGAGTTCCTACAAAATATGTCCTCATTTGGCATTTATATATCCCCAAGAAGAATTTAAGTGCTATGAAAGCAAGGACTATGTAAGATTACATCTTCCACAAACCTAACACAATGGTTCACCAGTAGTTCATACTCAATACATATTTGTAAACTAATTATGTGAATGACAGCAATTTATAAATCTTACACCATAAAATCAAATGAAAGAATATATTTAAAGTAAGACTATAAAATTAAATTAGGACAAACTATATACTATAAACAAATGCAATAATATCAAAAGACATACATTTTAAAGTGAAATTTTCACTCCAATTTTGTTCCTGATCTTGTCACATTTTCAGGGCTAATAAAACACAGGAAATACTATTACCAACTAGAGGGTTTATTTTAATTCCTGAATTCAAAATTGCCATAAAAATCACCAATAACAATCCTAAACTCTGTAGGTTATACTTTATTTCATATATGCACAATGTAATTAATACAAGAATGATGGTTACAATGATTGCATGTAATATGAATGAATATTAGACCTACAAAGGAGAGTGCAATAGCGTTTTATCGGTTAGTAAGTATGAATACTTCATTAATCCACTGTATGCAAACATGTCCCTAATTTTAAGTGGGTCTTAGAGAAGATGATTTACTCTATGAAATTACCCCCCATGAAGCTAACTGAATTTGGGTGGCAATTAAAAAGGAAGTTATCTGACTAGAGACACAAACAATCACATATATAAAAAAACCTGAATAAAAACTATCTTTAATATAGCTTTAATCTACAAAAACAAAAGCAAACATATAAATAAAACCAAGACACTGAAAATACCTGGACAATCTGAAAGAGACTAGTCTACACTTAAAAACTGTTTAACTGACCACTGATAAAATTTAGAGAGGCTCTTTACAAAAACCCCTACATGCACACACACACACCTTCTTCATCACAACAGTAGCAAGTCATGATTAGTCAGCACAACTATACATAAATAATACTGTACCTTGTTATCACTGATTTAGGAAACAGAAATACAGTGCATTAGTTTTAATTTCAAAAGCAACCTAAAAATGTAGAGTTCTAAGAAGAACAGAGAAATATATTCTTAAATTAAAAGCGTTTATTTTTTTTAATGGCTCAGCTCAATATACTAAAGACATACTCAAACTGCCAATTTTTAGAGCATGGTTTTAGGAAAAAAAATTTCCTATTTTGGACAAATAGGATTAAGCGTCTTAGACAATTCTTTGTTGTTTTGACTTCAACAATTTATGCAAATGAGATGTTAATTAGTGTAATTGTAACTTAAATTATGCTTCTGTAAACCTCTCCATTGGTAGAAAAGTGTGGGAATCTACGCAACTGGTATTTAAAGTAGCTGTACTAACTCACTTCTGAAAGCCCAGCATAGCAAGATCACTTTCATGTCTTTACAATTTGTTTTTATGAGGTGATAACATTTTTACAAATACCATCATTTTTGGTTTTTTATATTGTAAGTGACAGTCTGACATTTTACAACTGGCTTATTGAAAACAAGAATTGAGCACTCTAGCAGTAACGGACATTAACTGCTGAATAGAGATTCAGATGCTAATGAGGTGAGAGGGGCTCCAGAAAGTTTTGATAAATGCTACACACACTCTAACTAGCTGTGAATGTGGGTTGACAAAGAACATCTACACCAGGGTTCAATAAAATGTAACCCTTTAAATTAATCATACTGGCAGTATTTAATAGAATGCACAACAATCTCCTTTTCTGTTGGCTATAAAGCTAGAGAAATGCAAAGTCTTCACAAATGAATGTTCCCACATTTCCCACTCCACATTGCTACTTTCATTTGAGCATCTACAGTTGTTTCAAAAGTACTTACTGTAAATAGCAAAGTATAAGCAGATTTTAGAGTCTGACTCTTTCACAACATGGGATATAAGTTTTTTTCTTCATTTTTAAGCCCGGATTTTGGCAAAAACTGCTAAGTAAGAAAAAAAACACTGAAGATTTGAGTGTCGGCTATAGAACCAAGCACACAGTAGGTTCTCAATAATGACAGTTATTTGTATAGGGAGGACCTGGCAACTTATAAAAAGAAAAGCCATCTGCTCACACAGGAAAAAATAAGAAAATTAAGGAAGTAAGGCAAGCAAGTACTCTGTCTTCAAATCTACAAATTAAAAGTAGGCCTTTGTTCTTCAGGGGCTGTTAAGAAATCTATTTTATAGCTTTCATGAAGAATTTTTCTTAAACAGAGGAAAATAATAATGTTCTATGAAGTGAAACTATATTCTCCCAAATAAGTAGGGTATATCCTCTACCTAGTTCATTTTTGATGCTCATATTCATCGATTTGCTACTGATTGCAAACATAGATTTCAACAGACTACAGGTCAAGAGATGACCCTTATATTTCTTAAGTAAATGAAGAACATTAACATGTTATTTCTTCTTAAAGTGACAATCCCTAATATCCTTTTTGGTTTTTGCCAATTTTAATCTTGGCAGGAAGTGGAAATCTGTGCACTCAGCAACACTGCAAGCTTGCTGGCTGTCAAAATTATGTCTCAGCCAATGCCTGAGTGGTATTCTTGTCATTTCACCATGGTAAGAAACTTATCAGTCTGACATATAAAGCCTATAAAGTAGTGATTTATGCCAAAATGTAGATACACTTACCCACTACCTAAATTTCATTTTTATAACTCCCACAATTATTATAACCTCCCCAAATATAAATTTGGAGAGTATTTATAACTTCTAGGGTGCTTTTTAAAATCTAAATAATAATTGTGACTCAGCTTCAAACTAGAAGACACTTGAATTTTTTAAAGTACATATCTGTCTATATTAATGTATTTGTACACGTTTTATAAATATACTTGCAGGGAGGTATTACATATACATATGCATGGGAGTGGTACGTGGGCAGGGAATGCATATATTTGAAAAATAATTTTCTCCCAAATAGTTTCCTTCTGAACTATACATTTCCAAGCCAAAAAACTAATCACCTCTCAATAGACTGCATAAAAATGATACCTTTACCCTTCATCAAGCACTGGTTACTCTTTGACTTTTTAAGAGTATAAACTCTCATTTAAAAAAAAAAAAGTGAACAAGTAGAGGAATGTGTGCTATGGTTTAGAAATGGCCATTTAGCCAAATTGCATACCTGTGCTGTGTCAGCGCCCGGCAGAGTCATCTCATTCCACTGGTCTAATGGATGGCAATTGAATTTAATTAACAAAACTCCTTTGACTCAGTTTCATACTGTGCTGAATGTAATGGAATCCTTCCTTCTCTCCCTCTCTCGCATTCAGCTAAAGAATGTCCTTAACTGCCATCCGCTTCAAGAATATTAAAAGCTATACATTATACTTAAAAGATATAATACAGTCATCCCCTTACCCCTGACTTAAATTTAGTTACTGAATTATATAACATAAAATAATTAAAAGATACTTTGATAGTGATACACAGTATAGATTCAATTACCACAATGTCTCCTCTTAAGGGCACTTTTATAGTATGAATAAAATGCAAATCCTCTTTATGGAGCAATACCAGAACATAATTCTATTCTTCTTGCTTAAAAAAAAGGAAGTTAACCATTATAAATCATCTTCACATGAAAATGGTAAAAAGATATTCCATTGAAAATGTCCTGTTAACATCACAATATTCGGAATGTTACTTTCTGTATTGCACCCATTTTTAAACTATATATCTATATTCCAGCAATACTGGGTAAACTGATAAATGGAAGTCTTGTTTACCATTATTTTTCCTTATTTATTTAAATGCCTGACACTAAATTCAGAGAGACATTTCAATTAATGAAATAATCTTTCACAAATAAATTCAAGAACAGACCAAAAAAAAACGTTTTGAGAAAATAACACTACTCTCCTAACTTCTGCCTGGCTGGGCACACTGAGACAAGTTCCTATGATTGATTATTGTGGTATCTCTGAATCTTTGACTTTGAACCATAACCTTTTTTGCGAACAATGACAGTTGGGACCTACCATTTACCATCTGTAGAGATGGAGGGGGAAAGGACTTTGTGTACATTAATCAACCAATTAAGAACAGACTTAAACAAAACACTAAAGCATAATAAACCCCTGACTGCTTAATAGGTTTCTACTTTTAATAGTTGTCTTCCTGCAGTCTGCTCACCAGATTAGGAGTAATCTATTCAAGTCTTAACAAAAATTGCAAGAGAAAAGAGGAAAAAAATAAAACCATCCAAACCACACGTTTTAAATTGTGAAAAATGATACTTAAGGATTCTATCGGTCAAATCAAAACCTAAGAGAATGATCCACACATCAGAGTTATGAAAGAATCTCAAATCAATACAATATATGATGCTTCTCTTCACTGAAATACCTAAAATGATTAGTCTATACATAGGAGATAACCACATTCTGAAAAATACAACTCATCAAATAACTGACATACACCATAGCACTTCATAAAGTAATTTTCCAGGAGAATTTGACGTTTCAAGTATTGGTAACATAGAACAAACTGGTAAGAAAAATGGGGTGGGCGTGGGGTGGAGCGGAATTAACCAAAGTAGGCCTTGCCTTTTCTCTGATTAAACTATGAAAAGCAAATGTGACATTTAAATATAGTAAGATTGGTCCTCATTCACGAGAGAAAATTAAACAGGAAATCATGGGGGGAAAGTCAGGGGTTCCTCTACCACAAGTTAATTCAATAATGAATCAGAGGTCCTGTTCATTGCAATGAGAAGGGCAAGAAAAATAAGGACATAAGAATTGGAATAGTAGAAATATATATGGCTGCATTTGATATGATTATCTATATAGTAAACCCCAAACAATTTATAAACAAATTATTGGGTATAAATATGTCATTATGGCTAGTATAAGATCACTATTCAAAAAATTAACTGTATTTCTATTCAAGAAAAAATAGTTAGAAAATATACTTTTAAAAACATAACCTACAAAAGTAGCTTTGCAAAAAGTGTTCAAGACCTGGGTGAAAAATGATTCAATTTACTTAAAGATAAGTTCTAAATAAATGGAGAGACATACCATGCTCACAGATATAAGAATTTATACTAAAAATGTCAACTCTCCAGAAACAGAACAGAGAAAGACCCATGCAAATAAGTAAACTTCATAAATGGCAGAGGTGTCAATGAAAACCACTGGAGAAAAAAGAAACTATTCAATAAATGATGCAATGATAAGTGTTTACTCAGATAGAAAAAAAAAAAGTTGGATTCCTACCTCACACCATACACAAAAATAAATCCAGATGGGATACGAATTTAAATGTGAGATGAACACTTCAAAAATGCATAAAAAATATAAAACAAAAATATATTTTTAAACTTGGGATAGAGAATATATCTTAAAGAACACAAAAGCACTAACTATAAAACAAAGGACTGATAAATTTTACTATATTAAAATGAACTTTTTCATCAAAAGATACATAAAGAAAATGAAAAGACTGCTATTTCTTTATAGACTGCTAATCGCAAACATATAACTGGCAAAGAATTAGAATCCAGAATATATAAAAAACTGCTCTAAATCAATAAGAAAAAGACAAGCAACAAAATGGGGGAGGGAATGAGTAAAAGACACAAACATTTATTTCACAGAAAAGGGAAGTTAATGGCTTATAAATATATGAGAAGATAATCACATTGTATTCTAATTAAAGAAGCAAATTAAGGCCACAGTGAAATACCATTTTATAACCACTAGATTAACAAAAAGTAAATGTCTGGAAATGGTAACTGTGAGAAAGGATATAGCCCAACAGACTCTTTTGTACACTACTTCTTGTACTTTCGATGAAAGTGTAAATAGATACAACTACTTAATAAGATAAAATATCAAAAAAAATAAAGTATCATTGCCTTTTTCAGAAATCTAACACTCACATGCCCTATGATTCTACAAGTCCACTCCTAAGTATATACCCTAAAGGAACTCTTACCCACTGCTCTAGTAGACACATTACAGTTCATAAACACTATTTACAAATATCATCAAACTACAAACATCCCACCGGTCCATCACACAATGAAATGTACAAGAGAAACAAGAATAATTTATACTACATGTAGTAATATTAGAAACATGTTGAATGAAAAAAGCAATTCCCAGAAGCATATATGTGTGTGTGTGTGTATATATATATACATATATATGTATGTGTACATATTAATATATGTATAAATATATATGTATCATTTTTATAAAACTGAAAAACAAGTAAAACTAAACAATTTATGTAATATATATATATAATAAGATATTTATTTTATAGGAGGTGAAGAATAATATAACTTACTAGGAGAATCAAGTTGATGGGTGAGGACAGAAAAATAAAGGTAAATGCAAAGTATTGGTTATGTTCTCATTCTTGGGTGGAGTGGTAGGTTCGTGGGTGTCTACTTCATTATGTAAAATAACCCACATACATTCTTACACTTAAAAATTAAGTAAAACGGGCAGCTGCCGTGGCTCAGCAGGCAGAGTTCCGACCTGCCGTGCTGGAGGTCTGGAGTTCGATCCCTGGTGCCTCCTGCCCATAGGCAAATTAAAAAAATAATAATAATAATAAGTAAAACTAAGAAATCAAATCAGTAACATTTATTAAAATAAAAGAATTTTTCATAATATCTTAGAACCTTTCAGCAACAGGCTTGAAAAGGTTTAGAAGAAATACATTTGGATTTCTATTTTAATTTATTTCATTTAAATAATGCTGTCCCATTTCCCAAAGAAAATATAAGAATAGACAAATGAGGGGGGGGGAACCTTCACTCTTTCTTACTTGTGTGATGGGGATAATTTGCATTTTAAATTGAATCCTGGCTCTCCAGGCAAATAGAGAGCATGCAGTGATAAAGGAAGTGACTACAGCATGGACCAACCCAAGCACCATTAGGGACCCCAAAATGCCCTTTCCAGTCTTGTAACATTCCATATCACATCCTGATGACGCTTGGGTTAAAATACGCTTCTATCTATTCCTGGGAAGTGGCTAATGGTGGCTGATCCAGGTTTTGGGTACATAGCTGGACAGTTATCTGGTTTTACATATGTATGTCTGTGTATGCACGTATGTGTGTGCAGTGTCAGAAGATATCGATATCAACAAAGGCGGGACTTTTGTAATTTAGCAGGATAGGGGAGGCTAGATGAGTTCAAAGCTTCCTTCAAGTGGTAAAAGTCAATATCTGTTTATGGAACCAAGTTTCTATGAATAATCTCCAAAAGAAATTTTTAAAATATACCTAACTGAACTTGAGTGGAATATGGTACTCAAAGATGAGTTTAACTGAATTAGGGAGGGCCTTATCTCATCAAAAGCCCAATGAGAATTTTTCCACAACCAGTTTTGGAGGTGCTAGATACACAGTTCTTTAAAAAAGGTATTTGACCCAAAAATGCCTTCCAGCTGTGCTGAACAGCGAAACAGAAAAAAAAAAAAAGTTTGTTCAGCTACACTTCGCCAGAATGAAGGTGATCATCTTTTCTCAGATAAAAAAATATAATCAGAGAATTAAATGAGTTAGAATTTCACTGATAAGCATTATAGTGGCTGATATAAAGTTACTCTCCACCAGTCAAGGTCTCTCCACTATATGCCCAACTAAACACGTCCTCCTCACAACCTGAGATGTTTCACCAATTGTACCAAACAAAAAAAAGACAACTGCTGTAAGAATAGCTGAATTCACTGTTATAGCATCGACTATGTCATAAAGTTAGAAAATAACCAATTTTATCTAAGATGGTATAATTTTACTAATAAATAGCTTGTTTGAAGATCAATAATACCCTAAGGAGCAAAAAATTTAAAGTGCTTCCTCATTCAAATTCATAGTACTAAACAAATCTTTAGTATAATTTTAACTTATTATTGTAACCTATATACAATTCAAAATTTCCAATTTGAACCACTTTCAAGTGTACAATTCACTTGAGTATGAGTGTAAGAAAGGAAAAATGGTGATATTAACTCTTCAATACTTGACTAGTTTTGAGTTATTATATAAAAACCTAAACCAACAGCTTAACAGATATTTCTCCTCTAGATACCTTTTCCTTATAAGCAACTAGTCATACTTTGACTTTGGCCTGCATCTTATTCTTCAGAAAGAAGCATGGAAATGCAAGAAGATATATTAAAAACTGAAAATGGTCCCAAGCCTTATCATTTTAAACCATTATGATAAGATGCCCCAATCCTAGCAAGCACCCTGGGAAAATCCCATGCCTTGGGCCACTCTGCAAAGTGCAGGCCAGTTCACTGTCCTCTGCAGCTTTGAAATCCAATTAAAATGTAAGTGAAAGAAAAATCCATCCTTTCATTCCTGTAGCAATAGTTTTGGTGACTGTTCACCAAAGATGGCCAGAATTTTATCCCTTTTAGTATTCCATGAAAGCACAAAAGAAAACTTTTCTGTTTCTTTAAAGCAAATTAAGTTTCATATGACTAATTATTTTTAAGGTTTTAATATTTTAAAAAAGGAAATGCAGCGTCTGTCAAAATCCTTCCATTACTCTTTACTGAAACCAGTAGACGCTTTTAGATATGAAAACGGGGCCAGACGGAAACACTTTATGGGAAAGTCTGCAGTGGAATGGTTTTGATAATGAACATGCCTAGAGAAATGAAATCATGAATGCTGTATGTGTTGGGGGGAAGAAAGTCTTATCTTCTGTTGGGTTCTGTTTCCCTTAGAGAGGCTTATGTTACCTACAATCAATAGGTCTCCAATTAAACAAAGAAGATTTACATATGCTGGTGCATTTTGTAGCTAACGAAATTGACCTAACAGTTTTAATGAGAGTAAAGCTTCAGACAGGAGGGGTAACTTACGAATACCACCATACACAATTGGGCCCAACACCTCCTTAATCCTGTTCTTTAACTTCTCTGCTACTACTTGCCTTTGGCCTCTTTCCAATTTAGGATAAATAGCCATGCCAAAATATTTCCTATTTTGCGTACAGACATACAAACCTGAAAATGTTCACTAGTGATAACGCATGACGGACAGACCTTTCCCTGCAGAGTAGGATGGCATGAGATTCAAATTCAACACAAAACATGAGCACCTACTCTGCAGGTAAAGGCTCCATTCTTAATCCAGATCTTGCTTTTTAAAAATAGCCAGATTCTTTAAATTCAAACAGCATGCAATTAAAACTTTTTGTTTCCCCTACCAAGTAAGGTACCTAGCGTTGAATAGATGCTTGATAAAAGGCTGTTGGTGTAAAGATGAATTCTTCACATATAAGCTGAAACAATGGCTACATTATTCCATCACTCTCCAATTACCTCTTCTAGGTAAACAGTTCAGATTAAAGTCAACACCAGAACCTTAGAGGGAAAAATAAATAGCCTGCATAGTTTTCTATGAATAAGTCTAGTATCACCAAACCTTTATTTTCAGCATTATAACTATTCACATGCCAATAACTCTTCTGGTTTAATATAAAACTGTTGTGTTTTTTTTTATATAAATAAGAAATCAGATAACAGCATGATGAAAAGAGAAAATCATTCTGACAAGAAAAAATTCGGGTTTAAATTCAGTCCTGAAGTAAAACACCCCGAATTACTTTATGTTACCTATTTTGTTCATTAATATTGTAAGTTTTTGCTTTGTTCCATCACAGATCATCCAGCTAGGAGCCAGCACAACAGAGATACTGAGCACAAACTGAGCGCCAGGACCATTACACTAAGACGCACCACTATGTGGGGCACACAAAATAGAATCTGGCCCAGAACTTTGTGATTTCACAAAGAAATCACACTCTCATTTGGACAGATGTAGACAGGTAATTTCGTTATGACCCAGGAATTGCTAATGACACTACTTACATAGTGCTAATAAGATGCTATGGGAACACAGAGAAGGAGGCCTTATCCCAACCTTGGGGTCAAAAGAAGGGTTCCTGGAGGAAATGATGTTACTGCTGAGTCTTAAAGAAAAACTTAGATTAGTCAAGTAAAAGGTGGGTTACTATGTTCCCAGTAGAAAAAATAACACGAGGAAAGAAACCAAAATATATCCGCATGTACTACAGCATAAAATGTGGGTAGAGACTTATGGGAGGTAGGCAGGCAAGAGGTACCTCTGAATGCTACAAGCACCAAAATTTTCATTTATGTCTTTGCATATACTGTCTCCACTTTTAAGGTTAGCTGTGTTCACTGCTTAACTCAACCCAGGAAAATAATTTTCCTCTTTAATCATCCAACATTTGCCTAAATACACCTTACTCTTATTTTAAAATTGTATCTATTATCTTGATTATAAACAAAAATATCCAATAACATGTTAGAAGCACAAGTGGTACCACAATACTAAGTTACCAAAATCCTGAAAATCTTTCTCAGACTTCAGCTTATACTGGTAAAAGTTCAAGAAATCAAAGATAGAAGGCTGATGCATTTTGAGTTTATTGAAAAGTCACCCTGGTGGGAATAGGCAATTGGGGATTAATTCCAAATTTAAAGACAAGAGACCCTTTTGCCAGAAGCTAGTCCAAGAGTCAGAGAACGAGAATTCTCTGAAACAATTTCCTTTTAAATAATAGGGGAAAAAATAGAAAAATCTGTAATTGGCATTATTATAGACTCACCATTCTAACCTGGAAATCTATATTTAAAAATAAATAGTAAATAGCACTAGGGTGGGCCATGGTGGATCAGCAAAAGAGTTCTCGCCTGCCATGCTGGAAACCCAGGTTCGATTTCCGGTGCCTGCCCATGCAAAAAAAAAAAGCATGAAAAATAAATAAATAAATAAACAGCACTACTGAAGGCCATTTATCTTTAAAGTGTTTGGTTTTATTCATATTACAAAAAGAAATGGGACATTAATGAAAACAGGGTAAGGCCAGAACTGTAAAAATGCCATTCAAGATTACAAGAAAATAAGGTAGTTTTTTTTTTTTAAAAGAAGGTAGGGGCAATTCTGCAGATTCCTACCAAAAACAGAGAGATTTTTTGAACTTTTTTTAGACTTTTATTATTTGGAAATACTAAACATCAATTACAGAGAAATAAGACACTCTTAGAATAAGTGAAACTTCAGATATTGCTAAATTCTATTATCTGTATACATATGTCTTATTTAACCAACAGGCAACCTGCTTACGCTGGAGGAACTGAACTGGTCCCATCCCATGAACTATAACAAGTTTGCTTCACTTTTCTTACTGACTCTAAAACAAAGAAATCTGTCTTGAGTTTCATGATGTCCCACATGTTACTGTGACTAATGCCCAACCATTTTTATTTACAGTGTTCAGAATGAGTTTCTATGACAATCTCATGCCATTCTAAATGCTACACACACATTTTCTGCTTTTTGAAAATAATTACAGAACAAATCATTTGTTCTGCACTTTATACAAAGAAAAGCACAGATATTAATGACTGCAGAACAGATTTCACTTTCAGATTAAATAACAAGCAGCTATTAACAGAGAACAAAAAATTCTAATATACACTGTTAGGGGCCACCAGATTTTTATTGTTGTTGTTTTTGCATTTCATTTATCAGACAAGCAAGAGTTCTTCTCTTTCCTATCATCAACTGCACACACTTTCCCAAAAGACCCTCACAGCTGTCCCATTAACACACTAACACAAACACACACACACACACACTCACACACACAACCTCTTACATAATTGCTGACTGAATGGAATACGTCTGTTTTCTTTTAATGAGAGAAAGAAAGGCAAAGCAGCTTGAGATTTCAGACACCTTAAAATCCATTTCAGTGTAAAAGTCTCAAGACTGCTAACTTTCTTCCAAGAGGGAGTAAAATAGGGAATTTAGGTGGCTATGCTACTGGGAGTTGGCTGTGATTTAGGAACTATTACCAACTGCCAAATGAATTCACCACGGCTTGCTCTCCAAGGCTTTCCCTTCCTTTCTGTTTTTTCATGCCTTCATTTTCCTGCTGCTTAGTTTCTCCTATAATTCTATTGGTTTTATACTTCAGCATTACTAGAAGAATGTCCTTAAAAAAGAAATAGAACTTTTCTGTGCACCACCAGCTTTCTTTAGAGAAAACAAGCTACGTGTGAAGTATTAAATAATAGAAACCACCTGTACCCTATTCTGTGTCCTCTTGGATTTTCGTTACATTGACAGATACTTTTGATATAACAAAACACAAAGTTTAACACCTAATACAAATATAATTTAAGTGATAGAATTCCTCAACATATGCCAATAGTATAGTTAAAAAGCAACAATCTAACAGCTGGTTTTGTAAATATTTAAGGCTTCATACAGGTTATCAGTTGGAAGGACCTTGCTTTTAAAAACATCAGAAGTCTACAACCTTAACTTCTGTGGAAATCACACCTAAGACGGTATCAACTCGTCTCAGTCCTTTCTTCATTTCTGTGTCTTCTAAATCTAGCACAGTGCCTAATACACAGCAATGCTCAAAACATGTTTGCTGAACTAAGCTACCGATGATATGGTTGAATTTGTCAATAAAGGCAACCAAAACAAATCTTCTGTGGCAACACCAACCAAACAACATCTACTTTAAGGCAAATAATGACAGGCTTCTACTGTTCTCCAATCTATGCCAGAATTTTCTACCTCCATAGCTCCGGAAACGTCTAGGCTCAGTCTCCTCACCTGTAAAACGGAAATCTGAGCTTCCAACGTCCCTTCAAGGTAGGAAATTCTGAATCTAATATCAGAACAGTTCAGGCTCTAGTTTCTCACAACTCTACACTTCAGAAAAAGCAGTGATTTTTAACATAATTATGTCCTTACAGAGAACACTTTTTACACCATCCATAACCTCAGAAGCAAAGCTTAGATATATTGGGGGAACATCTTAGAGACAGAAAAAACAAACAGGTCACAGAAGGATCCAACCGAGGTACTAATCCCTGTCATCTTGGACAAGTTACTCAGCTTCTCTTTGTTTCCTCACCTGCATAAAAGCAATAATAAAAGTTCCCCTACCTAAAATCAAAGTTTATTATTATGAAGACTTAATAAAATAATGTGTAAGAAAAGATCATTTAAGTGCTGTTGAGGTTAAGAGCACAAATCTGGGGGCTGATGGATTTGGCTTGAATCCTGGCTTTCCCACTATTGTTGGCAACCGTGGGTGAGTTACTAACACTCTCTACCTGTTTCCTGAGTAACAGGAGTAACCTGCAAGAAAAGTCATCCACAATCTACTCTCCCACCCCCAACAAAAAATTATCCGAAACTTGGAGAAGTCCAAAAGGAAACAAAAACAAAGAAGCCACGAAATGAAAGAAACCCATACCCACAATTCAGAAACCCTATTAAGTCAATCCTAAGGAAGTGCCTTGAATTGTCCAAAACATTTAAGGGGTTTATAAAAAATGTGTCCATTTTTAGAAAAGCTCTTTGAAGTTACTTTTAAAATACATATCTTACTCCTAGGGACTATCATTCCTAATTTACACAATATGGACAGAATGAAAATTTAACAAGTATAAATGATATCATGGAACTGCTTATTAAGATGGAAATTTGTTGTTGGTTTCCTTTTTTCCAAAATGAGGGAAATATGTCCTATGAAGAGTGGCAAATGCTCCACCTTTGATGGCTTATTTCAAACAGGTAAAGGTTCCAAGGGAAAATGAGTAAAAGTTCTAGGAAAGAAGTCTAGAAAAGAAAGTAAATATTCCAAAGTGCAGAAATAATGCTGGAACCACACTCTGTTACAAAGCAAAATGAGTTGTTAATGCTGCTCTGTCCTCCTTTTTAAACAAGGTGATTTGGTAGTAATGGTTCAAAAATGTGAATCTATGTTTCTCTTCAACCTATCTGTGTTTCCCTCCAATTTTGCTGCCTCATGACATGGCTTCACTATTCAGCACCACCACCACCCCCCATCACCACCTCCAAGGCTCACTTGTAAATAAAGTAAAAAGCTATGCATAGTAGTCTTTATATAGAAAAATTGAAAATGTCTCTCTTTGAAGAATTACAAAGCTTTCTGTCTGAAACCCCTGACCTTTCTAGAGAAATCAGAGTCACTGTAGTTTTAAAATGTAGGTGGTAAAAGTACAAAGGAATACATTTATCCATTTTGCATGTTCGTCATCTTTTTCTCCAACAAGGGGCAAATATCTTTAGAACAATTAGTTCTTCAAGCCTAACATTTAAGACTGTAAGCTTCTCCAAAGAACTGTATATATCTAGTACCAATCAGATGGCACTTTTTTCTTTATTTCGGCATTTCTATTCCCACTTCACTTTACGGGAAATATATGAATTCCAAAATTTTTTTTAAAAGATAAAGACTTTCAGCCATACAGTTAGTGAGGTGAGAGAATAATCAAAATTCATTTAATTCTTTTTTAAAAACACTGTATTTCCAAGCTGGGGAGGGGCAGGCAGGGTCTTACAAAGCACATTTAAAAGAAAAAAGGAAAAAGAATTCTCAATAAAAGTATGTGTCACACATTAACAGACTGTACAATAAAAGTATTGCAATGCCTATGTTTCCTGGATAAATAAAACAATAGTTACGCTGTTGAACAGCAAGTTACTAAGACTTCATTCTCAGAAGTTACTTGAAACTACTCTTCAAAAGAGGACCTCTACCATTTATAAGGGAAAAAATTTAAAAAGCCAACCAAATGAATAAATCAGAAACTTTAGTAATGCAGTAATATTTATTAAGGACGCACAGGTGCAAAAATCTTGCCATAGTCGTACAAAAATGAAAATATTTCTTATGCAAATAAGCTCTTGCCAAATTCTTATCCAGAACTCGTTTCACCTTAAATTTTGTAACCCAATTATCTTTACCTTTCAATTACTTAATGTTAAAAATACATTCTCAGGTATACATTGTTTTTCATCAACAATGTTTTAATATTTAATATTATTAATTGAATTTGGTATAAAAGACACACAATTTTCATTGCCAATCTGCTATTACATCTGAACCCATAAGACTCTATTTAACAGTATGGTAAAGGGTTTACACGCAGATATACAATACCTTAATCACTCATTTTATAGTAAGATCTTTTAACATCTCAACCCTCATCATTTGGAATGTTAAAAAAATGCCACGAAGGGCTTTTTGATGTCATCTTAACACTGAAATCCATCTGTCTACTGCTCTCCTCTGACTCTACTCTTTCCGTAGCCAAAATTTTCACAAAAGTTGATGAGAATTTGCCCTTTGAAAGGCAATGGGATCTCTGAAAGTGATAATGATGGAATCCTGTCCATACAACATTTATTTTATGTAGGATCTTAAAATTAAATAACTAACCCCTTTAAGTCTAAAATACAGGGAACTGTAAATGCTTTCAATAGTGAAGGGAGGGAAAGAAAAGGCAAGCACATATCAACACAGAAGGGATAGTTCTGAATTTCCAATACATTTCTAATTTTGGCAATTAAATGAAAATTGATATTTAATACTACAATTCCTGTATTATCAATGACAATTACCTTTTCTTAATAAAAATTAACACTCAGAAAAATCCATATGATTCACCATAGATACATCTTCCCTAACAGCATGAACATGTTACACTACCCAATCATAGACTGGCAAAATTACAAAAAGAAATAAAATCACCCAAACCATAGCAACAAAGACAACCATCTGACAATAGCAGAAGCTACACAGACATACATACAAATGTTTAAATAGTATCCACTTTTTTAATGTTTTATTGTCACATTAATTTCACCTGACTTATTTTTAACCCATAGAGCATTTCAAAAATAGCCATTACATTTTTTATATCCTCACAAATTATTTGGGACTACCATAAACACTCACTAGAGGCATAAAAAGATAGTCACCATGGAACCGGATGCAAAGGAAAGCGGGGTATGCATCCTGTTATTTTTTATTCTAATCTTTTTTCCCCCAAATTTAATCTTTTTATTGATACACCTTTGGTCTTCCCATTCCAGTACAACTAATATTTCACACTGCTAACCTTAAGATTCATTAATATTTCTAAAAAAGGAAACTTTAAAAGAAAGTTACATTTCTCTTTTATTAAATATAAATTCAGTTCAGCTGCTTATTTGTGAAATAACCCCAAGAAAAATAAATGTAACACATCATAATATAAAATGTATTTATTGGTCATTTTTCCTATTTATAATATAAAACTCATGTTGCATGGGGCTTTGAATTTTTGCATTGAAGTCATTAAGAATCTTGATAAGTTTTAAAAAATGAAAATAAGGCTGTCAGTTAAGGGAAATTCTCCTTTCTGTTTTAGATTTTTAAATATATTTTTTAAAACTAATAAAATTCCATTCTTTTTTCAAAAACTTGAGTTTTGCTCTATTTTTAAAAATCATCCATAAGACCATAATCAAAGGATCTTTTTTAGAACAAAGTGAATTTTAAAATATAAAATCTAATCTTTAAGAGAAGTTAGAAATGTGTCTCTTGTGTACATAAGAAAATAAATTAAAATATTATATGCAATTCTGATTTTTAAAATAATGTTTGTTTTAATTCTCAATGACTTTTCAAGGTCTCTAGAACCAATTAATCTAACATTACTTACCAAAAAATAAAAATCCTAACCTTGCATCATATTGCTTCTGTTCACTAAACTACAACATTCTAAAAACAAGAAAGAACGAGTCATCCCCGATCTGGGATTTTAACTGACAAGTATAAGACCATTTCTCTGTCTCCTACACAAATGAGGCCTAAGATCTGAACTGGACAGTAAAATATTTCCATTGGAAGGATTTGGATTTTGACTTATTTCCCCTTTGATTCAAGGTGTGTGTGTAATGCCATTTAAATGTCCCCTACCTTATATAACAGAATGTAAAGAGGGATATAAAAACAAACCAAATTTCTTTTAAAGAGCAAAGGTCTGGAATCCGAAGGCCTGGATTTGACTCTTGCTCTGCACAGTCACCTGACCGTGCTGAGACTCCACCCTCGCTGGTACAAATGATGGGGAGTGCACTACGTATCACAGACTGGTGCAAAGTGGGGAAAAAAAAAGAAGAAAGAGAGAAAGAAAAATAAAATTACTAAATATGGCAGCACTTAGCACAGTGCCTGCCACTGAATAGACACTCAAAAAAAGTTAGTTCCCTTCCTTCCTTCCATTTTCCTTTTCTCTACTCTCAATTGATCTAGGTCCAAAATATCTACCCATAGGAAGGAGTATTTGAAAGACATGAAGAGGAATAAGTTTGAAGTTCTCTGAAAAAGAACACCCACGCTCTTCCACTTCAATCTCCAGTTATCATAATCAACCTATTCATTTTGGGGTTCGGGATTATTAACAATAAAGAAAAAATAAGAAGAGGACCAACATTTGGCAAAAAAAAAAAAAAAAGCTAATACAAATGAACTTCTTTCTTTCAATTTTATCTTATTTAAGGTGCTTGTTCTACAAACAGAGCAGCAAGAACGTCCTCTGCTTCAGGGCTGCTGCGATTTTTCATTTACTGGACTTATTTCTTTGCCTCCTAAGCCATGTTTATTTAATGAAAACATTTATAGGAGGACTAATTCCTTAGATAACATATACTATTTTATGCCGTGGAATTATTATAATAGAACATGAGTTATTGTTCCCCAATATTTTGGGAAAGACCCAGGGAAAAGTCATTTCCATCTATGCAGCAGCTAGAGAATTCTGGTAAGTTCGGGCACAACGAGCTTAGATCAATAAGTTGCATCTTACAGTTGTCTTAGGAGGACAGAGCCAAAAAGTTGTCACTGCAGATAATAACTTTAAAAGCAAAATGGCAAAAAGAATAAACATTGCCAGAGCCCTTTTCCCAGGTGGATGAGTGCTACAGTACCCCTATCTGAACTTCTTAATGCTAAAAAAGAATTTCTGTGAAACTTCTCTTTCTAAAAATTTAAACAGAAACCCCCAAAGCCTCAACTCCTCTTTCAGTCTAAAGCAAACGTTGCAAAAAAAAAAAAAAAATTGTGGGTAAGTAGATTATAAAATTCCCCACTTGATATCTCACTGCACAGGATCCCTTTACAGCTATTACTTAAACTGAAACACTATTTAGAGCATCTCCATTTGCGATCAAGTTTGCCGTTTTATGTTTCTTTTAACAAAGCGTGCTAGTTCACTCATTCTCTTCCTCCTCCACCTGACTTTTTCCTTCTCCTACCACACACCCTGAGGATTTACAATTTATAATTTATTTAAAAGCAGTATCTACCTCTAAATAATCATGGAGAAATTACTGCTGAAATGACAGTGAACCAGCGTGTAGCACATTCACCAAACTCAAACTGTATTTTATGTTTTTCTCCTATTGTAATTCTCAAAATTGTTTTCAATAATCTATATTGACATTTGTGAGCAATTAAAATTGTTACTGCTTTTGTGCAAGACTTAAAAAGCTGACAGTTTGTTCTATGTCCTCTGGAAGCAGCTTGAGGCCTTAACCAAGTGAAACACCCAGTCCTACTGTGTACAGCAGTGACCACAACAAAGGCTGTGGTTTCTCCCACACTAGCCTTAAATAGGTTTAAATTAATGCTATTCATCACTGGGTGGAAAAGACGACAAGGCAAATCCAAGCCAGCAGCACTGGGTAATTTTCTTACCAACACTCAAACCTCATAGGCATAAACGAACTGAACTCCATTCAAAGGTTTACTCCAGAACAGCTATTTCCTCCCTATTCCTATATACTCTCTGCCTTTGAATTTCCTTCTTTTTCAGTACATCCTAGATAAAGGATATTGTTACTTTCCTCAAGTCACACAGAAAACACTCAAGGATGTAAAAGCCATCCTTATCTTAAGTTTGTTGACCACTAGTGCGAACTCCTTTGAAGAATTAAAAAAACAAATAAAAATGCATTATTTGAACATATACCAGTAACTTACAGTGGACCCATCAGCTACAAAATCCACCTTGAATATAGTTTAAGGTTGGAGTTAGAAAGTGAGATAGGGCGGTACATGTTCTGTCTTAACTATCACCATATCTCTGCTTCACTCCTTTTTCCAAACATTCCTTATTATTACAAATCACAGAACTAACTGCATAACTTTCTATTAAGGAGTTTATTAAAATACTGAAGAAGTTTACATAATGCATCGTCCCAGACATAAGCATGCATACACACACTTACACACACATGCACACACACTGCTAACGTAATAAATTTTGAATCTATTTTAGATATACAATGCTGCCTCAAGCTAAGGTAACTTACCTAAAAAAAAAAAAAAAGAAAGAAATGAAAAGTAAATGATTTGGTATAAAATTTATAACAATCCACTATTATTCATTACACTTTTATTAAATAATTATTCTATATGCACTGATAATCTTATCCATATAGTTATACTGTACTTAAGATATTAGCTTTAAAAAAAAAATCATTCCCACTGCTCTGAACAGCACTCTCTGTGCAGCCTGGATGTGCACACACATGCACACGAAGCACACACATGCTTATACACAGACACTCCTGATCTTACACCTGCTCTAAAGCAGTAGGAAGTGAATTCTCAATCTGTCAACATGACCATCTGGTCTATCTGCATATCATGGCTTTCTCTATTACTATACGAAGGAATGGCAATCACAAAGCCAAAATAAAATGAAAGCGCACCTGAATGGGTATATCTCTCTTTTGATTTAAATGAAATAATATGTGACATATCAGAACAAAACTAGAGTAATCTAAATAATTTAAAATGAGAATTCACGACAGCATAATTAAGCGAACAATATGGTACAGGTAATGTGGTAATCAGTAATTCTGTCATTCAGGTTTACAGTACAGGTACCAGCTTCCAAGACACTGCAACAGCTTTCACAAGTGACTGGAACTTTGCTGTTTGCTGTCTGTGGTCAAAGGAGAACTAGTAAGTAATGGGGGTGCTATGGAAACAATCAGTAACAACTGTACTACAAGATTACTGGGGCAAAAGTGTTCACTCTCTACCTCAAAACTAATAAGTACGTGTGCCACCATTAGAGCAAATTTAATTCGCCCCGACACTGGTTAATTAAAAATTACAGCAATTACCTGACAAAGCCTGGTCATTTGTTAGTCTTCCAAAGTGAATTTAAAGACTACTAAAAATATTTCAATCTCAGAAAATTTCTCAACTGCAAAATGTGAAGATGTTCATTGTGATTTAGCTTTTGAGCCTCATGTCACTTGAAAATTAGCAAAAGGCTTAGTTAATTAAACATAACTCCATTCGTTACATTTTAGTTTTTAAATGTCTCCAAATAGTTGCTGCAGCACTTTTTTCTACCCTACAGCACTTTTTTCTACCAAAATAAATTGTGACACTGTCATTCTATGACGTAGATAAAGCCATCTACCACTATCTAGGAGGTGAGCCCCTTAAAAGTCAAACTTCTTACAAAATTTAACAAACTTGACTGAGAATCTTTCTAGAATCTGATTACCTTACCAGAAGTTATACAGAAGCAGTTAAAAAAAAAAAAAAAAACTCTCCAGAAAGTTCTCGGTTGAGTGCCTACTAATGAACAAAGGTTAACTTTATCTAAAAGGTCAAATGCCTGGTGGCTAAGGTTATGACCTTAACAACTTAAATTGTGACCTTGGCACGTGCCGGGTATATTGTAGATTCTGATACAGATCATCTGGTAAAGACTGGTCATAAATTAGCTTTACTGTTAGACTCCCACAAAGAAAACCATTTGCCACAATACCATAATACTTCCAACTTGTCATATGATACATTGGGAAGGACAACTCAAAAAGAGACCAAATTAAAGGCATAAAATGGTCTTACTCTTTTACACTTTTAACGAGATGAAATTCTCAGGCTTGCGGAATCACTCAGATTTCAATACACTTGTTACTGTTTATCAGCCACAAAATTCACAGTTCTTACGCCACTTGATTTAGAGAGAAAAAATTGGGATGTAGCCTTGTATTGTACCTTAGCACCTCAATAATTCTTAGAATAAATCACCACTGCTTGAAAATAAAAGATTGCATCTGCATCAGCTTCCAGTATTTTCATGTGCATTCTCTCTAAGATTTCTACTTCCTACCAAAGAAGAGGCCTAGGCTTTAAACAATAATCATTGTCTATATTATTCAAAGGAAAAGAAGATCTCATTTTGGGGGCCATCTGGGGGGAGGGGAAGGCATTTTGGAAGGAAAAAAATGACAATATTTTAAAACAGAGAGAAAGGAAAAAAAAAAAAAACGCACTACAGGTGAAAAGGCCACAATGGTTTTGGCATGTATCTTGAAGCACGTTTCAGAGTCTCTGCCTCCTGCCAATACTGGCAAGTTCTCAAAACTTTTAAAGAGGTAAAAACATTGTTTAGTGTTTACAAAGCTTCAGTATTATAACAGATGCTTGTCAAATCAGTTGTATGTAAGTTGACCGATCTACCTCATATTTGTATTGACAGCTTCTCTCCCACAAATAACAGGTCTCTAAATCTCTTTAATCAAATTTTAAATACTTTCAGACAAAAGGCCCTTAATATAATTTTTTTTTCAACCTTCCTGTTGCGCACGCAGAGAACCCGCCATTACTGCTGTCCCGCGAAAACCAATGGCCTAAGACTTGGCTGGCGCTCAGGAGTAACAGCGGATTCTGGGATACACCAGGAAAACCAAACCAAAAGGTAGTCTGATCCACGCTGCTGTCAGTAAATCTTTCATAAGCAACACGGATGCTAACTCTCCTAAGCAACCTCCTAAATGTCATCTTAACAACATAACCCTTCAGGTACTGAAACCACCAGCAACTGTAAGAGCGCAAGGATTTCGTGCAACAGCCTAATAACAAACTATCAACAATGAAAGAGAATACGCAGTAACGAGGATAGCCAGAAAGGCTGTTCATCTTTAAATCTGAAGGAAATGCTCACGCCTAAAATTGAGAACGGATAACGCTCACATTGATAAAAACTTAACAGGCATTTCATTTCGATGTTACCTTGCAAGGAAGCACACACCATGATCTTCACCGCCTGTGGGCTCGCTCAAATTTCTATGTCGGTCAATTAAAGCATTTATTATAGTTTATAAAGTACTTACTTTTCTAAATATCTAAAAGATAAACGAAAGATTTTAAAGAGTTTTCCCTGAAAGAACTTGTAACACCCATACTTTTTTTGCACCAGGCTTTTCCCAGTCAGAATCTCCACCTATAAATAAATTTTAAAATTTTAACTTTGCTTTTCCCATAGACAAAACAAACGACCAAGAATAGGGTTAAAAGGGGGGCTAATTGGTTCCTAGTTAGAGGACATTTGAGAGGTACTGGCTTTTAATTTATGTGAACCAGAGCTGGCTAAAGCAACAAGCACTTCTTATAATTAAGTATACGTTTTCAAAAAACCCAAATATTTGAAAAACTTACAGATCACATCTTCTAAAATACTCGTCTATCCCCTGCCAACAGAATGCAAATGATGATCTGACATGCTTGCAAAGTTAATTTCTCCAGTTTCTTATGTAAGGACAGATGGATAACAAAAGTTCTCTTTCTAAAACACATATTGAAAAAAATAATAGAGAATAGGATATCAGCTGACTTATTTTAGAAATATCTAATATTTTTATAATTAATAACGTTTTACAGAACAATGCGATGTTGATTTTATAGGTATCATCTTCTCTCTCCTTGTGAAAAAATAATAAATAAATATGTGAACCCCCAAACAACCTACTGGTAGGATTCCACAACCTTCTTTCTTCCATTTGGCTCAAGTAACTGCCATGAAGGTAATCTAGCAAGACCGATAATACACATAAAGAGTCAACAAGTTACACAAGACCTGAGCTTTCCCACAACACAATGGGTCTTTTGTCTAAGACAAGACTAAAGAACAAAGTAGAAATGCATTATTTTATCCAGTTCTCAATTGTTTTATCCTGAACACTATTCTAAATACTCTAACATGCACAGGTAAAACATTCCTTGATATCAGCCTTGAAACAATATACAATTTTTTAAGAAATCAAAGCAATTCACTAAATCAATTATCAATATTGATTTCTTAATGTGTTCATGAGCTAGACTCGTTGTTGCTTGTAACAGTAGCCTCTCCATCCTTACTTAAAGAATCGATTGCTTTCCTTTATCTATCTTAGACAATATTAAGAATTCCTAAATACAAATCTCCTAAGTTTGTATTTTAACATGATTATTTTTCCTTCATAAATGATCAGCAATTTGATAGTAACCTTACCTCTGACTTCTTTTTAATTGGCAGGGGGTTTCAAACAGCCCCAGTAGGTTAAAAACACTCCCAGAAGAAAAGCAACTAAAAATATTGCCTTGCTACCAAACTAAATGCTTTTTAACTAGCTCACTTGCCAGTTAAAATAGACTCTTTATTACAAGGGTGTTCACAAGGCCATCTCTCCCTTTCACAAGGGTTTCTCTCACCCATCATCAAAAACTGTGGTTTAAACATATCACATTCTGATCAGCCTAGCTAAGTGAACACCTTTGATAACACTACTGAGCAAAAAAACTCAGCCTAGCGAGAATTTCCTCAAAGCTACTGCTTTCCCACCTGAATGAAGGTGGCACCTTAAACACTGGGCTCTGGCTATTCTGACTCTGGTCTGTATTTGAAACCACAGTCTTTATGTATGCAGCCTGCAATTTATGGAGTTCAGGAATGATCTGGCGTAAGTGGAGGTCATCAGGAAAGATAAACATACAAGAAAGCGGAACGGCTTCTCACCATGGCACTTACCTGCAGCATGCACAAAGTATGCCAAATATAAATCGAGTTCCTTAACAGAAACCCCTATGTGATGGGGCTGGACACAGAGCCCTGGATTCGAACACTGTGGGGACTTTACAAGGCGCTCGCCATCAGTACTTTCAAGCGGAATACCTTTAAATAAAATCACCATAACAAGGTCCAACCTCCAGACTTTATCTGCCTGGCGGAGGCAGTCAATTCTTCGCATCTTGCCTTTCTGGTCTGGGTTGGAAAGAACACAACATGGAGGTTTTTTTCCTGTAACTGTAAGAACAAAATCCTCTCGATACTCAGGTCGGATATCTTTCCGTAACTTTGCCAGCAGTCTGGATGCCCACTTCTGCTTGACCTCTGGTTTTTCACTTAGCAACTCATCCTTCACTGCTCTCTCTTCTTCTTTTGACATACGCTTTTCATGTTTTTTGAAGTATTTTCGTTTTCGGGCCTGCAGGTTGAACCATGTGTAGGCGAAGGCTCGGACGTGAGGCAGAAGTGCTTCGATGAAAGGATGAAATTCATCCTAAGGAAATGAATTTTTAAAAAATTGAATATAGTTAAAGCAAAAGAAACGACATTTGTTTCAGATGCTCACCCTAAGAAAATTATCATTTCACTTGAAATTTGATTCAAGCATTACATTAACAAAACCATACACAGGATCCTCATAGGGAGTCAGAGGGCCGGGGTAGAGAAAAAGAAAACTATCAGTATCATTACTCACGATCGGAAAGAAGAAAATTGCTAAACATTTTTTTCATGTTTTCCTGTGTTCACCAAAGTGCACCAGGTTCTATTATCGGCTCTAATTCCCAAATCCTTTAGATAGTAAGTGAAGTTTAGCTAAATACTTATAACAATATATAATTTTAACCCAATTTCAAGGGAGACTATCTAATTTTGCTCCAGCCTTGACCCCACTACTTGTAGTACAGCCAGGGCCCGGCCGCCAGATTGGCAAATCCTAAACATTTAGATGCCAGTCAAAGTTTACGGGAGCCTAACAGCAAAAATCAGCTCTGCAATCAATGAAAACAAAGACTTTCCTTCTAAAAATAACGCATGTAGACTCAGATCTGCTTCTTAATCATCTTGGTAATATCTTAATTCTCTTTCTAACTATTACAGTTGCACATAATTTTTTTTAGACATAAACTTAGAAAATTTTGGTAGGTCCATATACAAAAGAAGAAAAGCATTTGATGTTTATTAAACTAAAAAAAAAGATATATATTAAGACATAATTGCAGACACTATGGGAATGCATCAAAAAAGAAAAAAAAAGGAAAAAACCAAGAAATGCATATATGTCAGCAAATAAAATGCATCATTGTGACAACGCTGACACAAATAAATACCTTTAATTTACTAAGAGCGTTCTGAAAAGTCTTCAGTAATAATCACACCTAAATTATAAAATAATAATTTAATTTAAAAATATATGTATTTCAGTTTTTTTCTCACAGGGAAACAGAGAACCTGGTATATTCAATGTTTACAAGCCTCCAGTAAAATCTTCATGGTTGCCTCTTAAAATTCAAGTAATGTGAAAATAAAACTGAATTTAAAACATTTAAATTATTCTTCCTGCTTTACTTAAAATGTTTGATTGTCATACCTGCCATTTTCTTAGGAAATGTAAATATAAAATTAAAGAAAAAAATTAAACAGTAATCTCCAGAAGGTCTTCTGAGTGCATTTAACTTTTGATTAACTAACCCTCGCTAATCTTACATAACTTGCTGGGCCGTGCAAACCCCTCCCCCCAAAAAGATAAATTATTTACTTTCAAATAAATGAGGGTAAGAAAACCAAAGAGATAGTTGCTAACTTTTTTAAGGATGTAGGATAGACAGATATTACAAAATGTCTTCTTTTTCAGTCTGTAACATCCATCTAAATATATACACTGGAGGCACAAGCAATTTCATGTCCAAAATATTATTACTATTAAAGCAAGTATTAAATTTTCAAATGTTCAAATGTAATCTAAAATAAGTTAAAATTGGTAAAGTATTTTAACAGTCACGACTGTTAAAATACTGTAAGTTATAATCAATCATTTAAACACTAAATATAACTTTTTAAAAGTACGCATTAATATAAAACATAATAAATCACTTCAACAATTGACATTTCATTTTTTTCTTCTTTGCACACGTTCAGGCTCTGTTTTTCCAGTTTAGTTTTGAAACTTGCTCTTTTTCAATAAAAGTGTCCAAAAGAAGTTAGCTTTCATTACATGTGTGAATTCTTTAAGTAGAGGTAGACTAGAGAAAAATGCAAGAATTATATTATTCCTTACCACAAACCATTAGCATTTCTAAAATTCTGATGTTTGAGAATCTTTCTTACCCATACTTTAGAAGACAGAAATGGGAGGGGGGGTATTTTTCAAGTCACAGTTTATCTGCTAAACTATACGCCAAACCGCAAAGCATTTAAACATTACTAAATTCTGAGCTCATCCTTGAAATGTTCTAAAATACATAAATTTAATGTTTGAAATAGTCCTTCACACTGACTGATATTCTTATATGGACAGGACATGCTGGGGACCAAGGCTTACTAGTATTTTGCAAAGAACTCCTGGAGACCACCTTAAACTACAAAGTAAGCTTTCACCAAAAGGAAGATTTCATTTTCAAGTCTCAGCACCATTTTACAATGCAAAGAATAACTTGGCTCTAAGCAATTCATATTTGTGTTAAAACTTAACCTTATCAAAAATCTTTATTAATGATAAACATTTCAAATAAACATTCTAGCATGGCATTTTAAGTGTTCAAAAATACTCCAATATGTGTTTCAAAAATTTGCAAACTGTCTTCATTTGTGTTCATAATGTTCATTTTATGTTTACCTGCCAACCAAATGCCCATATCTCATCATGAAGAACTTAAAAACGAGGCCAACTATTCAATTAGCCATGAAGAATAATCTAAGTCTCCAATTTTGCATCAAAAGTACTTACAACTGATTACTCCCAAAAGGTTGCAAGGATGTGCAAATAAAAGTACACAGTATTTTGTATAACTTTACTTACATGTGCTCGATTAAAGTGCCAGTTAATTTTTTAAAGTGTACCTTTCTAAGCTCCAGAATATCAAAACTAAAGAATATCACTAGCTTACAGAAGTTGTCTAGGCATAACATAAATGATTGGATTAAAAAATAGTATACCCTTATAAATCATGTTGCTGTACATATCGCCATAAGCTCCATAATATTTCAAAATATTCAAGAGAAAACAAAGACTATTTTACATATGTATTTGTAAACTGTGAGAAAGTTACAGGCCACCAATAAAAACAAATCTGAAAACCTGTTTCAAAAGTGGTAGGATTTTGAATCAGCATCTTAAATGTTGATCTGTTTGAAAGCCAGCCAAGTTTAAGAACCACTGAATGCTGATATTTCTGGAAACTACTTCTTTTAAAGGTTCACCTACAAATTTCTGCTATACACTATAGCCAAGTACCTGATTTGGTTATGATTTGCCCATATGGATTAAAGTAAGATGTCTGGTGTTTTCCTAGTAAAGCTTTTTAAGATTCGTATACAAGTAAATGGAGCTTATCCTTTCATTTTGAATATTTTTTCACTGTGCTTCCTGGACATTTTTTTTTTTAATGAGTAATAAACTACCTAAGTTTTTCTTTCTAAAACAGCCCTTAAAGTTTTATAAATGTTCCCGCAAGCTAAATAAATTGTAAATCAATTTTTGAAAGAAGAACTCATAAAATATATGGGACCTCATTCACCATTTGGTGTACAATTTCTTCACAAACTGATAAACTTAAGTAAATGTTCCTCTTAGAGGTGTATCCAATTGAAGGCCTAGTGAATGTATCAATCAAACTGCCAAATATGTAAGAGAAAAATAACCATTTTTATGCCATAACAGCTCATGAACCAAGAGAAACCAACCTGACTATGCTCTAAGCTTTCACAAATACATAGGTATCCTCATATATGCACAAGCCCAAAATATAAGTTTATCTTACAGAGTTCACTTCAGAAGATGCTAATCTATCCGTTAGGGTCCTTTCCCTCTATTGCAGCATACTGGTATTATTTACAACTTCTATGTGTAGCAAACTTTTGCCAGCTAGAACTTCAGCCTTCCAATCTCAGCATTTTCACTGTAGTGGGTAACTCATTCAAATTATCTTACACTTTGCATCTTATCCATATGCAATTATGAACCTTGCCAGAAGTGGCTGGAAAAGTTTCATTCCATACTTCCACAAGGTATCAAAATATGAACTTTGAAAGTTTGCTAGGTGGAAAAAAAAAACTTTCACAATAACTAAAAGCAACTGCGATCCATTATTAATGCTAGGCCTAAATCCCAAACAGACCATTTCAACATAAAAGATGCATTTAAGAGTCTTCTGAGATCAAATAACCGGTATTATTACTGTCAGATATTGCAATAAGAAGGGATGTCATGTGGGAAATAAATCCAGAACCCAGAGAAGAGAGGAAAAACTACTGACACTCTTTACCCTTCCAGAAAGTATTCCGGTTAAACCGTTATCTCCTGCTAAAAGAAGGCAAGAAATGGTAGCAGGTTTTTTAAGGGAGTGGTGAATAAAGGTTTTACTTGAAGCATACAACTTCATCTAGGTGATTAATGGTCAAATTGCAATGTATCAAAGCAGCATGAAGGTGCACACTTGTTTTCAAGAAAGAAATTTTAGCGCAAAATCCCTTTGACTTCACGTCTTTCAGTCAAAGAAAATAAATAATATATTCTGAAGGGACCAGATTTGGAGCCGCAAAATAGCGGACCAGGGAAGGATGGAAAGGGAGGGCATGGGAGCCAGGGGTTGTAGAGCGAGAAAGACCCACGCTCCGAGTTGAGTCGGAGGGAAAAAGTTGCCCCCCGTCCTGCGCGCAGAGCTGCCAGAGTCGCGCGGAGGCGGCGGGAGGAGGTGGCGGCGGCCTGCGGGGGGAGCCGCGTCCGGCCCGGGCCGCCGCTGGGGCTCGCGCCCCGAAGCCCAACTCCGTCCGGCTCTTCCCGGTGCGCGGCCCACGGCCTCCGCCACTCGCTGCTCTACGCAGCGTGGGCTCGTTCGAGCACCGAAACTTTCACTCGGGAAAAGCGAGCGAGCGAGCTGGGACGCAGGCTCCACCCGGCCGGCGCGAGGGGACGCGCGTCCACGCAGTCCCGCTTCGCCGAGCCGAGGGGCCCGGTCGCCGCAGCCGGCCCGCGTCCGAGGGGCGCTGTCAGGGCCGGGGCCCGGGACGCCGGCCCCCGTCCCCCCCGCGGCCAGACCACGAACGCTGACAAACAATAAACAAAAGTAAGAGTTTGGGGACGCGGCGGGGGGCCGCCGCGGCGCGGACTCCGGTGACCCGGCCGTAAGCGCAGAGACCCGAGTTCTTCCCGCACACGAACGTTTCAGTCGCCGAGAGTGTGCAGAGTGCGGTGGGTTCCGTACGCGGCCCCCTCCCCCTGGCGCCGCGGAACTACAGGAATCCTGCTCTCGGAAGCAGAAACGCTGAGTCCAGATTTCAGCGTGTCATGGGCTGCAACCCCGCCGAAACACGTGCGGGGCGACTGAATACACCGCCTTTCCGCATTAAATCGCCCCGATATTAATTAAATCGTTAATAAGAGGGCGCCATTAGCCATGTGCCCACACAAATGGCCGTGCAAGAGGAATGCACCCGCATGGAAACAAAGTTACTTTCTTAAAGCTGTATTTCTCCGCCACACGGGCACACGCGCGCACACACAGAGAAACACGCGCAGACACGGGCACACACGGAGACACATGCCCCGGGCCCAGCAGGCGCAGCGGTCACCGGTACCCCTTGCCCAGCCCCAAATCTGCCCCCGCAACCTCTATCCCCCTCCACCCTCCGCATCCAAACAGCTGCTTACCTGGGTGAGACAGAGCGGAGAATACATAACTGCTGTGCGGTGGGGTGTGTGTGTGTGTGTGCGTCTGAGTGTGTGGTTTGGAGGTGTGCGTGAGTGTGGGTGAAAAAGGAGAAAGAGAGGGAGAGAGGAGGAGAGAGAGAGAAGGGGGGGAGAAAAAAAAAATCAAGCCTGCTTCTTGCGTTCACATTTCCAACTCGGCTCAACTGCAGCCAGCCAGCGCTATTGCCGCTCCATGAGCTGAACTTTAACCCCGCCTAGAGTTTCCCTACACTCCACTATACATGTCTACTGTACGCGGGCGTTAAAGGCATAGCGCACCCTTTCCCGCTCCCGCGCCAGCCGGGCCGGGTGCCCGCGAGCTGCCCGCGCGCCCGCCTCCGCCTCCGCTCTGCACCGCACCGCACAGCCGCCGCCCGCTCGCGCCGCCGCCGCCGCCGGGGAGGGGGGGGCGTGGGGGAGGGGGCGGCTGCGGCGCCGCGCGGCCAGCCGGGTCCCGAGCCTCCGCGGCCGCTCGCGCTCGCTCACACGGTCGCTCTCTCGCTTGCTCGTTCGCTCGCTCTCCTCTCTCCCGCCCCCCCCTCCACCCCAGCGCATTACTGGGTAACGCAGTGAGGAGCAGTTACAGTCTGTACTCCCGGGCAGCTATAGGCTGCCACAGGATGTGCTTAAGCAAACAAAACTACTTTTCCTCATCCCCATCCCCCAACCCCCGCCGCAGACCTTCGCGGACCTCGTTTAAGGACTTGGGCAACTTTGCCAGGTTGCCCTGCACCCCCGAGCTACTGTGTGGGCACGTACAGAACCGGAGAGAAGGCCAGGGGCAAATTTGCATGTATGCAAATTTTTTTCAAAAAATCAGCCCTCCTAGGTAACTTTTTTCCTCCTCTGAAATGCGGTATGGCTCAAAGCATTGTAATCTCTCCAATGAAGCTTTGTGGGAATAGATTCGTCGGCAGAGGTAATTATGCACAAAATCCTGAAAACTTTGTGCAGCTTCAGTCCTGTGGCAGTCAGAAGCGGGGGCGGTGGGGAATAATTTCACCCAGAAGATTCACCGGATTTGGGGGGTAGGGATGCCTGGAGAAAGGGAGGCGGAGATTAATGAGCGTTTTCCTTCCCAACACTGTGAAACTAGTGGGTTTGCACACAGACGCCAGACAAAAAGTTCTATCACGTTCAGAAACAACGGTGACCTAGCTGTGACATCTTTTTCTTTTTAAGAGGAAAAATTGTGAAAGGGATGTCCCCTTAGGGAAGGAAGATTTTTGGGTTCACAAGTGTGTGCCCAAAACTGGACATAGTCTATCATTACCGTCCCTATATCTGGGGCACCTCTGGAAGGGTGTCTTTTAAGAATCCCCTCTTTTCCCTCCCCCAGGTAATAGTTTTTAAAATGGAAAAGGGCTTCCTGCAATTATTTTAGGTTTGCTAGAGTATTGTTTTGGCAGAAAAGGGGGGTGGTTTTTAGGGTTTGGCAAGTTGCCAATAAGCCTGCTTTTCCAGTTTTTTTAACCTCATATTTTCTCTTTAGGTTCTCCTCTCCCTTGGGAAAAAAACTACACCTCCCTCCTCCAACCTCCACCCCACCTCTTCCTCCTCTCCCTCACTCGGGTTTGCATTCTGCCACATATGCAAACCTTACTCAAAATTCCGAAAGGAAGGGAGTTCACGCTGAAAGACACTGGCACACAGAGGAATCTGCACCTCAGTGGAAGTTATGTAGAAAGTCTCTGAAAAGAGGAAATTCCTATAGGAATGCCCACTGTGCAAGCCAAGGTGAAGTGATGTGTTAAGGCCACTCTCATTCAGACCTATTAAAGAAAAAAAAAAGTAAGGGGCAAGAAATATGCTACCAGAGAAAGAACAAAGTCCTCTGAAATATTCTGTATCTGTCTAAAGTGTTTTATGTTTGCTCTCCATTTATCACTAAAATGATTCCCGAATGTTCAACACCCCCCCCCATCTTGAATATCCTTGGGAATCTTTCAGATTATGTATCAGGGGTGAAGATAAATAAGGATAAACTTTTAATGAAGAGTCCCATTATTATCTTACCTAAAGCAACTGTTTCCTTGGTTCCTCTTGGATTTCAGTAAGGGGGGAAATGTCCTAAAAAAGCTAAGCCGAGTTACCGAGACAAGATCCCTGGCTACGAAAACCTTTGCTGGGATCTATAACTTCAACGCGCTCCAAGTTTCCTCGACAGAAGTTTCTGGCTGACGGTCCTAACATTTAACTGAGGCACAGTGAGAAGTTATTGTTCCGAGGGTGTACTCATGAGAAACTTCCAGGGGCAGATTAAAATCTTACTTTTGGTGCATTAAAAATACACTTCACATCTGCCTCTTTCCCAATCAGCAAAGATTCTTACTTTTAAATGAACTCAAGAAAAAGAAAAAAAAGAATTTTTAAAAACTGGCTTGTTTCCTGTTTTTCTGTGTGTGAAATAAATAGGAAAAAGAGTAATTTAATGCTAATATTTCTACTTTTAAAAACTTCTTTTGTTGTAGCAGACGATGTGCCCGCGATTTCCAGCTTTCTGTGGTTAGCAATATTATCTTAAGTAACTTTTGGCGCCCTTCGTAAGACTTTTGGATATGGGACGATTGTTTGCGCCCTCTAGGCAAGGGCTGGATCCAAGTTCAGCACCAAAACCCTTCACATCCGCTCCTGCATTCTCTCCTATCTCCGCCAGCTCCCGCTCCCCTCCCCCGCTGAGGAGGGGAGGCGGGGGAAACACACTACGAAGCCTAGTTCCAACTACAGCCTTTGGAAACAAGACTGAGAAAAATACAGTAGAAGAGTTACAGTTACAGAAAGGCTTCTGGTAACTTTCTCTCCAACAGGCATAAATTTAAACACACACACAAAGAAACAGATGTTCCTCAAAGGGCAGTCTGGGGGTAAAAAACATTTTCGACTCTCTCCCCTCTTCCCAAGTTGCAAAAGTAAATCCTTGCTCAAGAGTTCACAAAGATACTAAGACATTTGAGAGCGAGCAGAAATGGAGGGAGGAGGGAAGAAAGAAAGAATAGTAGAAAGAGCAGCTTAGGAAACGCAGGTGAAGTATGGAAACTAGTTGGAAACTAGCAATCATATAAATGACCCGTTGTTAGGAAGGATAAACCCCTTATTGGAAATAACCGCTCCAATCATTTATTTTGCAAGTGCTGGGAGGCTGCCTTGAAATGGGATTGTCTCTGCGCAAAGGAGCCTCCTGTCATGCTCTCTGCTATCCATATTCTTCCTGGCACAGAGCCCAGTCTTGCATTTACTGTGTTTTATTTGCAGAAACGTTACCTTGCCAGCTTTAGTGAAATCTTCTTAGATATATAAATTACGTCAATAAGGTTTCACTTATATGTACATCTCAAATACCTCTTATTTTGGAGGTTACTTAATAGGAAGATCTTATTAATATGATTTAGATTTTTAATGCCCAAAGCAGTGAAGATACAAGTGGGGTTCAGAAGTGACAGCACCATTAACTCTGTACTTCTTACCAAGACTAACTTTATTAACTAGCATTTTCCAAACTTTTCCTTCTCTATTTTTTGACCTATTGGTCACTTGTGTGCAGATTGTTCTTATATGTATATAATCCTAAATTGAATCATGTTGCTAAACTGAGCATCCAAGTGGCTTTTTACATTAAATTTCTAAACCAGATTTGATGGAAGGCCTAAAGCTTTGGGAAATAGCTTGATGGGAATTTAATCCAAAGATGGGAAAGTGCCCAGATTATTTTCCATTCACTTCCCAACAGAATTAGGTGTCTACACTGCTCATAGAGAAGGAGGAGACAGATATATTTTAGTCAGAGGCTGCCAGTAACTGTCTCCAAGAGAAGCTACTGGCTTTGGTTTCCACTGGATTAGTGTCAAAAGACTTGTCCAAGAGGCCATCTAAGAGTTAGCAAATCAACAATCTTCCACACTCCACTCTTCCACAGGGGTTGTTGTGGTAACAAGTACAATTGTGAAGTTTGCCAGTCCTCATGCCCTATTTACTACTAACCATATACCTAAACAGCAGAATTCAAGAAAACCCACTCCTTTCTCTTTCTTTCACATGTACAAGGCAGTTGTCAGTCCACCTGTGAAACACTTTCTCTCTCTCTTAAAACTGTTGTTTAGAGTTCAAGAGAGGCTTGCACATTCCTTCAAAGTACTTGAAAGGCCAAAGCTTCTAAGATAATCAGTGAGGACTTTCCCACCTAGAGCTGAGCATGCCATATATTACTTCCCAAAGCTCACTACAGCCCCACAGCCCAGTCAAGTTTTTAAGCCACACATTTTTTCCTAAAGAAGTTGAACCTCATCCGCCAAAATAGCAACTTTCTCCAGTTTAAAAATAATAACTAATATAAGGTTAAATATTTTTCTAGCAGAACTTTTCTTTTTCCAAAGAGCAATGAAGAAAGCATAAGATTCATGCAAAAATCTCCTAATCAGCCTTTTTTTCTCTTAAACTCTAAAACTCTTTCCTATTGTGCTTGCTAAATCCGGAAGAGCTTATAGCTTTGACAGCTTGAACCACACCATCCCCTTCAGAGCCGCAGAGAACTTCAGATCTACTCTACTCCGCCTCCTCTGGCTATGGCAAACCATTGTACACCTAAGCTTCCTAGTGATTGGATAAAGCTTTTGTCAATCTCCCATGTTTGTCCCATTGATTAGAGCATCGAATCGTCAATTATTCTCCGGGTCCAGACATTTCTTTTCGGGTTAGGTTGACTGCTGAGGCCAGACGTCTTTTTACAGAACCGAGCACGTACAGGATTCCCCCCACCACCCGCCCCTTTCTGGAACCAAGCAAGCGCTAGAAGGAAGAAAAAAAAAAAAAACTGTCAAGCTCAGCAATTTTTTCAAATCCCGAAAAAAAAAAAAAAAAAAGGAAACCCGGTCTCTGATGCACATAGCAAAAAAGCCATCCACAAAGCTACATCTTTAAAACAAAACCATCACAATAGACATTTATCCAGCAATCACTTAAATGCATATGCAAGCTAAAGAAATGTTAACGTACTAGCCATTAAACAAAATCATTCAATCATTATTGTTTTTTATAAAACGCATATCGTATAAATGCAAAATAGAAAGTTTAAGATGTACCACGTACCATTGCAATGTAAAAAGAGTACGTGAGAAACTTTAAAATGCTCAGACGAATTGCTTCATTTGTTGTCACCTTTTTTTTTGCATTAAAAAATATCTAAATAAACTTGGAACCGTTGAAAACCCGGAAGAGATTTTTTAAAAAAGCTGTTGGCCAACTGCAGGCTTCTTGGATATGTATATATATTATTATTTTTTTTTAACTCCAAATCAGAAGGCTTTTGCAATTGCAATGCGTGCTCTCTCCCTCTCTCACTGTTTCTCTCTCCTCTTTTGAAAGCGATCCAACCCAGGCTGGCTGGTTTTCAGATTCTCTCTGGTTTTGCCTTGTGTGCTTTGGATTGTACGAGACTTTGCAGAAGTTGCAATCGATTCGGCAATCCCTCTCTCCTCTCCCTACCCTCTTGTTTATTTCCGCAATCGCTGCAATTTGCATAGTAACCACGCACAAGGCGGCGGCGGCTGCCTGCGGAGGGGGGCCCAGGAGGGGGTGGGGAAAGGCCTTGCCCCCTTCTCCCCTCCTCCTGTTTCTCTCCCCGTCAGTCTCCTCCTCCCCAGGCGCTTGGCCAATAGGAGCCCCGGCATTCGGCGCAAGCTCCGGTCGGAACACAGTTCTGAAGAAAAGCCCCAGTGTTAGTAGGCCCGGCTCCCCAGACCGTGTTTTTGGCGCAGAAGTTCCCCTGCAGGCGGACCGCTCAGCCGGTACTGGGGAGACGTGAGGATAGAGTACTTCTGCTTGCTGTTGTGCTGGGTTTGCACGTTTTAATCATGTCTGCACACCTGCTTTCTCGGTTTCTTTTTCCAGAGCCTCTTGTGAGTTATTAGGCTAGTTCATGATGGTTAGTGAGAGATTTAACCTTTATTTGCACTTGTGTAGACCAAGAGTTAAAGATCCTCTTTGGTGCATTAAATCAAAAGAGTGCAAAATGTCAGAGAGAAATAAAGCAGTAAAATAAAACTGCTACCTAGGTTTGGAGAGGAAAAGACAGTGGTTCTGTTCTCTGCGGATGATTGAGTATAAAATTGTTAGGTGGCCTCGCTCAAGAATAAAGCTGTGCCTTTAGGGTAGGGGATACAGCGAAATTCTGATTTAATTGCCCAAGGATCTAATTTGCCTTTATCTTGGGTTCTTCCAAGTGTGCCAGGACCCCATTCTTTCTCATCCCCTCAAGAAAAGGGCTGTGAGAGTTTTGACACTTAAAAGGAGGCTTCTAAATGATAGCTGTTGGAACTTTAAGCCCTTCATCTTGCTGAATCATTTCATCAACCCAGATTCTTTAAGATCATGTACTCTGAATATTTTAATGTCAACGTTTTATGTGTTTGTTTTAAACAACAGAATTGGTGCAGGGGAGGGAAAAGACAACTCTAAAGGAAGGGAGTATTCCTTTAACTGGAAAGCACCATCACCAGGCTATTGCGTTTTTTAATGTGTTTGCTTTGCGTCAGTTAAGTGGCTTAGGACATTTTGCTGAATAACTGAGTTACAGGAAAATGTGTGCTTAGCTCACTTGATAAAAATTATCCCTAAGAGGTCGAGAGGAATAGGAAGCAACCTGGCAGTTGTCTGATGTTCTTAACTGTCCTTGGTGAAGATACCTAATTAATTAATAACTGGACTTTGCACAGTTAAATTAGAGGTTGAGAAACCTATCATATTTTATTTTTAATCACATTTTGGCCCTAGTCTTGTACTTGACAGCTAGCGCACTGATGCAGCATTACTGGGAGGTGCTAACTGTGGCTGTCCTTGGCACAAGCTTTGTTGTTCCAGTCTACCCCTTATAGAGTGAGATAAAGCGTGTGGCGTTTAATCCAGGGCTCCTCCATTGAGCCCTTCATTGGTTCCACTTGACATCCTAGAAATAAACTTAATGGGATATGTGGCTTAAGTAAAATCAAAGAAAAAAATTTTTAAGTAGACAAAAAGTTCTAGGCCTAGCTCAGCTGGGACTACGCTGTGTGATCCTGAGATGGTTATGTAACATCTGTAAAATAGGACATCAACCTATTATGATGATGGAAAGTTGTTTTGCCAAGAGCTAGGAGACTTTGAAATGTGTGAGAGGTAGAAACTAGTATTGCATTGCTTTGTAGATGCTATGGTTTTCAATAATCTCCAAAGCTAAGTAAGCCAGGCCTTGGTCAGTAGGTGGTAATGGTGAGTTTTGTGTGCCTTGTCTGTAGTTTATTAACTTAGTGTAATGTGGCAGGTTAGCATTTCCAAAGTGACCTTAAATCTCCAACAATTTAAGCATCGGCTTTAGAGTCCAACTTAGTTTTTAATGTTGGCCCTGCCATGCGACTTCTGACAAGTTATTTAACCTCAGCAAGCTTTAGATTGCTTATCTGGAAAAGGGAGCAAATTCATATAACATATGTAAATTACCTAGTACATTATGTGTGTTTAGAACACAGTAGCCTTAATATTAATACTATTTTAAATTAATGTCTTCCATGTGCTAAGCTCATTGCATGTGCTAGAGCTGGGGATACAAAGAAGAGTAAGACATTATCCCTTCCGCCAAGAAGTTTATGGTCCAGTGGGGGAGACAAGGCAAAACAAAATAATGCAATGTGACAAGTGCCATATCCAATAGGTATGGGCAGTGGGAACACTGACTGATTTTGCCTTGGTGTGCAGATAGAGTCGTAGAAAGCCAAAATGAAAAAAGAGAGAGAGGGAGAGAAAATGAACATGTGTGTTTGGCTAGAAGTTGTATTTGCGAGGTGGAAAGGGAGGAAGCAGGACATTCCTGTCCAGGAAGACATAGTGAGCACAGTGATATTCATTCAGGTAAGCAATGGGCCCAAAGAATGGTGATGTATTTCACTGTGGCTAGTTGCTCTAACTAGCTTATATTGTAGTAGCTAGAGATGAAGTTAAGAAGGCAGGTGGAAACTTTGAACTTTTGCTTATGGGTTTGGAGAGACACAAAAGGTATTCAAGCAAGAGATTTACAAGCTAAAAGTTGCAAACTAGATAATCCAATCAGTGGGCTTGTAAAAAGACTGGTTAGAAAGAGGGAAAAAAGATGAAGTTCTAAACAATAGCAGCAACAGAAATTAATGAGTAAGAGAAAGGAAATAGGGTGTGGAAAAGAGGGGAGAAAACAAGGGAGACCCACTACTGACGTTACTTTTCAGGGACTTTGATCAGCAGGGACAATTTAGGAGTGAAGTTTTCCCAGACTCTCCTCAAATTCCAAAAATACAGAAGATCTATACCCAGACCTATTAGTGAAAGAGGCTGTCCTTGCCCCACAAATTACCACTTCCATATTCTTAAACCTGTCAAGATAAAATAATACCATTAACAATAGGTTACAAAGATTGAATGTTTATACTGGCTCTTCCTACCCCCAAAGATTTGCATTCCTGTACCCTCAACTCCACCTTGCCACTAAAAGTCAGCTGCACCTTGACAAGGGCGACTTTGGATTACCAACTCCATTGAGAACCTCATGTTTCCACGTAGCTTGGCTTTATGCCTCGAAAATAGTTGGCCCTTCCAGGAATTCTGCTTTGTTGACCCAAATAAAAACTTAATCCCCTTGGAAGGCACTGATGTAGAGACTAGAACAGAAGAGTCTTACAGAATTAGAACATAATTCAAAATTGTATTCATTTATGTTTCTAATAAGCAATTTAAGTTTTAATTTGTAAATTGAGTTGAATGTTGACACACGGAGATATATCTTATTTCACATTTTCTTGATTTACCTGTGTAAATCCTAGATTATGCTAAGTGCCCCTATACAAAGTAATCAACACTGACATTCAAATGACCAGCATTGCCGTGTAAATAATAAACACTAGAAGCAAAATTAAATCTAAGTAATAACACGGGGGCGGTATATGGGAACTCCTGGATATTCTGCATAATTTTTCTGTAAACCAAGAGCTTCTCTAATAAAAAAATTTTTAAATTAAATCTAGCATGCTGTAGCAGACTGTTAGTTTACCCCCAAAATCTGTTCTCTCTCTTTTCTTAGATACCTAGATGAACATTTAGAACCAATGTTTCCCAACCTTGCTTACAGTTAGGTATGGCATGTGGTTAAGTTCTTCTCAATGGAATGTGGGCAGAATTATTGAATCAACTTCTGTGTAACTGGCTTAAAAGAACTTTGTCCTAAGTTTGCAGCCCTTTCCAAAGCCTGCAGTGAGGCCATGTTAGAGACCCAACTTAAGTCGCGTAGACCAGGGCAATGCCCTTCAACTATACAGACCAGAGCAACAAGATGGCAGGAACCTGGGTCCCTAAATGACCTCATGGAGCTGAGCTGCTACTCCAACCAAGACTGTATTTAAGTCATTGCATTTTGGAGTCTCTTATACTGCAGCCTAGCTTTTACTGTAACTGTTAATCAAGCATATAAAAGACTCCCATGTTGCGTTTCAATTGTTTTCTCTTAAAAATCTTGTGCTCTTTTACCAACATGGTACAGAATAAATTTGCTTTTATCAGCCTCCTTTTCTAGACTTCCTTCCTACCTAATTTCTCCCTGCCATTCCCTGCCCAGAAGTCCATTCACTCCTTTTGCTATTCCACTTATTTTTCAAGAACCAGATTCATGCTACTTCCCAACTCCGCTGGGCAGAATTGGTCATTCCCTCCTCTGTGTTCCCTAACATATTACACTCATCTCTAAAACAGCTCTGTCCATTCCCTGCCCAGAAGTCCATTCACTCCTTTTGCTATTCCACTTATTTTTCAAGAACCAGCTTCATGCTACTTCCCAACTCCGCTGGGCAGAATTGGTCATTCCCTCCTCTGTGTTCCCTAACATATTACACTCATCTCTAAAACAGCTCTGTTCATAACATATATAAGTTTTTTTATTTGTGTCTCTGTCTACTCTTCTACACAATGGACTCCTTGAAAATGGAGTGATTTCATTCATATTTGTCTCCCTATAAGCAAAGTGCCTAGTAGATCTTCAATAAATGTTTGATGAATTAGTACATGAATGATTTTATGAAAAAATCCTTATGTTTACCAGCCTTGCACTCTGATAGACTATAGCAACTGAGTAAGGCTGAGGCAAGACATGACATTATTGCTAAAGGAAAAATTTAAGTCTAAATAATAGGATATTACGGTTGCTTTTTACAGGCCCTCCATACATTTTATTATATTTAACCTTCTGTGCTGGTTTGAAATGATGTATGGACCCTAGAAAAGCCATGTTTTAATCCTAATCCCATTTTGTAAAGGCAGCCGTTTCTTCTAATCCCTGTTCAGTATTGTATGTTTGAAACTGTAATTAGATCATCTCCCTAGAGATGTGATTTAATCAAGAGTGGTTGCTGAATTGGATTAGGTAGAGGCGTGTCTACACCTATTTGGGTGGGTCTTGATTAGTTTCTGGAGTCCTATAAAAGAGGAAACACTTTGGAGAAAGCGAGAGATTCAAAGAGGGCAGAAAATGCTGTAGCACCACAAAGCAGAGTCCACCAGCCAGTGACCTCTGGAAATGAAGAAGGAAAACACCTCCCGGGGAGTTTCATGAAAGGAAGCCAGGAGAGAAAGCTAGGAGATGACACCGTGTTCGCCACGTGCCTTTCCAGATGAGAGAGAGAAACCCTGACTGTGTTCGACTGTGTTCACCTTCTCACTTGAGAGAGAAACCCTGAGCTTCATCAGCCTTCCTTAACCAAGGTATCTTTCTCTGGATGCTTTTGATTGGATATTTCTATAGACTTGTTTTAATTGGGACATTTTCTCGACCTTAAAACTGTACACTAACAACTCATTAAATTCCCCTTTTCAAAAACCATTCCATTTCTGGTATATTGCATTCCGGCAGCTAGCAAACTAAAACACCTTCCTACGGAGTAGGAATGGATAAGGCATTGTCATTCCTCCCAAGCAAATGAGGAAACTAAGGTTCAAAAAGCTGTAGGGAATTATTCAAAGTCATTTACTTAGTGGTTAAATAGAATTCAATTCATTTAAAGTTCTTCTCCAAAGCTCTAAGTACAATTTTGGTGGCTAGCTGGCTGTAACAGTATTGAAAGGTAAACGCATAGACCCATCCTTCCTGTCTTGGACATACCACAATGACCTGCAGAAGTTCCTGACGACCAAAGATGATGTCAGACAACTAAGCTGCTGGGGTGACCAGAGAAAGAATCCTGTCTCAACTAAAGTGAAGGTAGCATGAATTTGAAATTCTCAGGACAGCCGAAAAGAGCTCATAAGTCTCTAACCACCACGTCTTACAGATGATAAAACTGAAACTAGCAGAGTTAAGTAGCTAGCTCATGGCCACACAGCTGGTAAAGAGTTAGACCTCAGCCCAGTGCCAGTTTCATTACATCATGCAAAGGATATTCTGCGGGAATGGGAAAGGAGTGAATAAGTATCTCTGATATCAAAGCAGAAAAGAGGCTTGGGAAAGAAGAAATATCATTAATGAATCAGAGAGGAGAAATAAAATGGTTAATTCCCTAAACTGAAAGCAAAGCTATAATATCCAGGCTGATACCTAAAATATTTATCCAAACATATGTTAGATAGTTATAGGATAATTTTCAGGAAAAATAAATGAGAGTGGGATTGAGGTCAACAATCTAGAGCTATAACTTAAAAAGCAACAACTTGTTTTTTTTAAATATAATTTTTGTTACTATCGAAACTGTGGGTTTACAGGAAAATCATGCAGAAAATACAGAGTTCTCATATACCTCCCCTATAATTAACACTGATGCATTAGTGTGGCACATTTGTTATAATTGATGAATGAATACTATTCTAATTGTACTATTAACTGTATTCCATGGTTTAACACTGTTTATGTTTTATAGCCCTATTTTTTTATGTTTATACTAGTAACATATATATATAAACTGCCCCTTTTCACCCACATTCCAATATATAATTCAGAGCTGTTAATTACATTCACAATGTTGTGTTACCATCACCACCATCCATTACCAAAACTTTTTCATCACCCGAAATAGAAATTCTATACCATTTAAGCATTCAGTGCCCATTCCCTACCCAACTCCAGCCCCTGGTAAGTTTCTTACAACTTGGTTTTAAAAACTCGGGGCTGATCTGATTTTCTAGTCTCTACTCTTGGTAACTTTGGGCAGTTCTCTCTGATCTCTGGTTTCCTCCTATATAAATGTAAATAGCATCAGTCTTGCCTATTTCATGGGGTTTTATGAAGATTTAATGACTCCTACTATGAAGGCCTATGCCACCAATAGTTTTGGCTATAATACAAGGCAAAATAAAGAGTATGCACAATTTATTAGTTGTATCTATACCACCTATTTTCAAAAGGGTTTTGGGGTTGGTATAAATGTGTATGTGTATATTTCTATTAAGATAGAAATAAGATGAAATCAAGGACAAGATTAATATCCAAAATAGTATGCAATGAGATCCTGTATACATTTCTAGAGGTAAATTACAGTTTTGACTTTGAGCTTCCTAGTAATTAATTTAAAGAGTAACATGCAAAAACGTGTGATATAAAATCATAAATGTCTATATGATTACAAAATTCAGAAGAAGTTATCCAGGATCAGCACAAGTTTTCTGAGGTCTGAGAAAATTTAACACATAACGCCCTACCCCATCCCCATCACCACTGCCACAATTGCACACATACAGACTCAAGTTGTCATGAAGAGGAGTCTTCACTGAGATGCACTGAAAACTGTACTCATGAGTTTCCAGCCAGCATGAGGACTGAGGGGATTGGAAAGGCAGGGAAATTCCCAATGAGTGTTTTAAAACCCCCCTACCAATGGTTTTAGTACCCTGGCCTGAGACATACTCATGCTACAGCTTCCTCCAATTTAGAATTTACCTGGTTTGACATTAGTATCTGTAGGCACAGAAAATCAAGGAAGGAGAGAACCAGTTGAGATTGACCCTCTGACCTTGTGATTTTGCACACTCATGCTAATATTCCTAGGATCACATCTCACACCCCAAAATACGGTATGGAGGAAAACGGGAAATGGACAACCCAGTTTACATGGTATACTCATTTCAAACTTTCTTTTTCTATTCCTATCTTTTCTCTCTCCAGTATCTCCTGATTTCTGCTTTTGTTAAGTTGGGGTCAGCAAAGGCAACTCTAGCCAAGAAAGTTGTAGAATTGGAGTGGTGATTATTGTTTGATCCAGCAAGTGGGTGGTTTGCCTCAAAGCCCAGTTAACTGGCAAAAGAACAAGGGTTACAAGTCAATCATAGGCATCACAGAAAAAAAAATGCCCATGTGAGTCAGGGTAGTAAGATAAGGAAGATAAGGATACTATAATGGTATATCCCTTAAGGAAATGCTGTTCTTAATTTATCTTTGGAGAAAAATTGAACACTTTCTCTAATACTTTACATTTCATGAGCATGAGAAATCTTGGATTCTAGTCCCAGTTGTTCCATGAACTGTGTGATCTTTGCAAGTCTCTTGAATTATCTGAATCACTCTCGGTTTCCTCATCTGAAAATATGGTATCTTTGAACTAGTTGATATCCAAGGTCCTTTGCAATTTTAAAGGTCTTTAACTCTGCATATTGTCTTTGGTATAAGGGTTTGTCCGTTCATTTCTTCATCCATTTAGGAAAATTTAAACACCACAGCAGGTTTTATCGCAAAGATAAGTAGGAATTATCCAGGGGGAAAGGGAGTGGGGAGGAGAAAGACTAGAGAGATGGTTGAAAGAAGAAATAAAGTGGACAGCAAGTCAGTGGGGAGAAGGTTTCAAGATAAGGCTGAGGCTGAAGGGGTAGAAATCGGCCAGAACAGTTTGGACCTAGTGGTCAATTTTAAGAATTTAGAACCATCAAAGGTTTTAAAGAAAGGGTGACAAGATCAGTTTTTTTGTTTATAAAATTTACTCTGGCTGCATTGTGGAGCATGTATTGCAGGGGTTCAAAAACAATTTATCCTTTCTCTACTGCATCACTTCATTTTTATCATTTGCTTAGAAAATCGGGGTAAGTAAAAATATCCCAGAGCCTAACCCAGAACAAGAGATATGTAGATTAAACTTATTTCATCTTGGTAAACTGTACTATGTATACTAGATTTTTCCTTACAACCAAAATGTTTGATCACAATTTTTCCCTAACTATTGTTACTTAATCACTCCTAATTTCAGTAATAACAACTACTTATGAACTACTCACCATAGTTGGTAATATATTAACACCTTCAGGTAATTAATTTGCCAATTAATATTTTAGGATTATAATGAGTTATTTTTAAAAAGAATTTCTGATAGATTATTATCTCTTTTTCTGTAATGTTAAAAAATTAAACATCACATATATGCAATAAAATAAAATATGCAATATATAATGTTGAAAAAATACCTTATATTTTATGGGAAAAATTTAGAAAATACATGTTTAAGTAGAGTTTTTTTTTTTAATTGGATGTGAATAGTCCAGTTATGGCTTTAAATTTCATTTTTTATATAAATAATGCAGTATTATAAAATCATTACATTTAGTGATGCTGTTTGCCTTTTTTATATCTTTTATTTTCTTTGCTATGAAAGTTATGAGTTGTGCTGCATCTGCAGAATTGTGAACTATGGAAACAATGAATGGTTCCTAATGGCCATTAATTTTAAAGGAACAAGAAAAGAAGTTGGTTTCTATCTTAGAACACATGAATGTACAAAGGAATTGTTTGGAAAAATACTCTGGGTTTTAATATGCAGGAATAATGGTTTGGTTTACTTCAGATATTAAGATTCTTTCAATCACTAATGCCTTGTTCAGTAAAATAATGCTGGAAAGAGTGACATTTGCCTTCAATAAATTTTGGCAGTTTGGCAGAGCTCTTACTTTGTGTTTACCATGGAAAGAAAACCAAAATGAGAGCAAGGAGAACCAATTATAAAGAGTGCTTTAGCTTGGCAAGAAAATGGCCAGTTTTTGCGTGCAGGGCCAGGCTGAGAGCTGAAAAATTAAAGTTCGTAGGATACTTGGTATGTTTGTAATATATTGAAAAAAGAAAGTGCCTTTTCAAGAAATAGGCCAAAGTATGGGAAATGTTTCTCATTTTAACATAATTCCTATTAGTTTGCTAGTCCTTGCAAATGCTAAGTTGACAATAAATCATATATACTTTAATTTGTCATGATATTAGAAAGAAACAGAATTTTCTGAAGTATTTCTATTAGCCCCATCCACTATCAAAATCTACACCCACTATCAAAAATTAAGAAAAAAAAAGAACTGTCAAATAAATTCAAGTTATTATCAAATAAATTCTCATTCTATCATTTAAATTCAAGTTTTGAAAACATTTCCTGAATGTCCCTGGTGTGCCAGATACTACAATAGGTTCTGACAAGTAAGGGGTGATCTGGTCTTCAAAGAGGCAAGTGATGCTAGGCAAGGCTGGCTTACCTTATTTGCTATAAGGCCAAAGTAGAATTGCATTCTCCAAGTCAGTAACAACATATGACAAATGACATTACACCAAATAATGAGTCACATCCAACCTCTCTGTTGTGCCTTCAAATCCAGTGTCTTATATTAGTAGAGCTATATTTTGAAAGTCTCTGTCTATCAGATTGCAGTAAATACTATTTCTTGATGTGACAGCATAATATTTGAGTGAATTCTGAAAATATAATATGTATGATATTTGCTTCAAAGTGTTGAAAAATATATAGTCAACAATGTTCAATTTAGGTGAAAATTTGAAAAGTGCTATATAAAATACCATATGAATCCTTTTTTTAATTTTTAATTTTTTTTGTAGCATGGACAATTGTTCTTAGTAGATAATCATATTGATACAGACACCTGTTATTTCCCAAATTAAATGTTGTTAATTGGAAAGATATTGAAGGGCATATAAAATTCACCCCCCTTCGTCTTCTATTTCTTTTATAAATTTGAATGTGAATAATGACTCAAATTCATCGTTTTAAAAGTGTCTATGTTGTTTTGACATTGTTACTTTATCACTCGTAGTTTCAATTTGGTCATGGCCTTTTAATTTTTTAATTTGTAGAGGAATATTACTTACTATTTGGGTTGTGTGTATAGTAGGTACAATAGTAACAGACTTCCATGATCTGCAGACAAAAAATAAATTAACTTTGAAATGTCAAAAAAAACAAACCCTAAGTTTTCAGTTTGTGATATGAAAGTTTATTCTAACTTGAAAATTCAAAAGCGCTTTCACTGATAGAGCAATCACAGAATGAGGAAATCTGACATTTTTTACTGTGATATTTTATGTTACTTAAAAATAAAAATATGATCAATTAACTAGGAAAACAGCCTAGTTAATATTTATAGTACTCTGATATTTATTGATATCTAAATGAAATGCCTGCTTATTTTAACAAAATGGTTCTAAAGCAGCAACACATTTAGAATTTTGCTATACTTTTCATATAATAACAAAACTTGATTTATGATTTTTTTCACTTATAAAACTCTGATGTCAAGAAAGTTCTCAAAAGCTAACTCTTCTGCCTTCCATAAATGGCAAGTCACGGTTTTACAGAAGATATGACAAAAAGCAATAATTCAGATAAACTTTAGAGGAGCATTTCAGGAGTTTAGACCTCTGCTTAATGGCCAACAAAGAACTCTTTGTTAGTTTTCATATGTTCTTCTGTGATATATCACTTTTATAGCTATAAATGAAATTCATGCCCAACTCTAAGGCATTGGAACCTGGTCTTTAAGAAAAAGTTACGGTGGAGGTATTGCTACCTATGAAAGCCTAGGGCCTCTTCTGCTGGTAGGCCACCTCTCTGTGGATGTAGATGTTAACCTACTTTCATTTGTCTCTTCTCGAATGTCTGAATTAAAATACCCATCTAACTCCAAGTCACATTAACATGGAAATTGTGCACTGTCTGTAAACCCTAGATTGTGAAACAACAGCCCAAACACATGACCAATTTAGTATGTTTTTAATGCTGGAGTAAATGGGGAGAGTTGGTTTTGGATTCATTTGCACTCATTTTTACTACTTGAGACATACTCATTAAAAAGTTATATTTCAACTACATTGTCATATCTTATTCCACTAGGTATATGTTTAATTAAGATGGGTTTTCACTGTGCTTCTGTATCTGGCTTTTTAATTTGCCATTTCATGGACAATCTAGGCAGGCTTTATCAAGCAAATTA
>PVIY010014007.1:0-57626 GCA_004026745.1 Myrmecophaga tridactyla | reverse complement strand
CTCTATTATCGTTTTATTTCTTTTTCTGATGTCTTTTTATTTCTTTTTCTAAATCGATGCAAATGTTCTAAGAAATGATGAATATGCAACTATGTGATAATATTAAGAATTACTGATTGTATATGTAGAATGGAATGATATCTTAATGTTCTTTTGTTAAGTTTTTTAATTAATAAAAAAGTTTATAAAAAAAAAAACACATCTAAATGACCCATGTGTCTGTAACTCATCCACAGGTTTGTGGTGGAGAGAAGGAATCGGGAGAAATGAAGGGCTCTACACCAGAACGTCTCTATTTAGAGGACACATTCAGGTATAATCAGTTACATGTTGGTAGTTTATTCAACATTACTGTGTATATAGTGGGCAAATGTAAATCTTTATTTGAAACATCTAGCCTTTCTAGATGTTTAGAAGTGCATAAAGGATATTAAAAGTAAAGGTAGTAGGGCAGTGTGATGGTGGCTCAGTGGCAGAATTCTTGCCTGCCATACTGGAGACCCGGGTTCGATTCCTAGTGCCTGCCCATGCCAAAAAAAAAAAAAAAAGTACAAGTAGTAAAATAACACATTTTGTAAATACTGTGTGTTAAAATTCACACGAAACATCTTTTGGAAATGGAAATTTCTAACCACTTTCAGAGCAGTGTACATTCTCTTTGTGCTGCTTCAGGGAAGTGGGAGAAAGAAGCACCAAGGGTTCTATGTCAGTAAGTCTATGGTTGGGCAAGATATATCAGCATCCTATATGTTCAGTGCTTTTTGTTTTACTTTACTGTGTATATAGTGGACAAACGAGTCCTAATTTTTTATCATCTAGTATTTCTAGATGTTTAAGAAAGTACCAGTGTATGACAGAGTATGTCTTGAACATTTCGTGTAAAAATTTTATTGAGAAAACTTTGTCCTGAAAACAATAGAATATTACTTGTGGAAACAAAATTGTTAAAATCCCTTCCAAGCACTGCAGATGTAATCACTAAGTTGATAGACGTGAGAATGCCAGAATGTTCATATTTAGGAGACATTTTCAGTTTTTATCCTTTGTTACATGAATATGGTTTACTCAGTGCTACTCGGTGTATCCTGAACAAATTTAAGTCCTTATTTGAAACATCTAGTCTTTCTAGATGCATAGAAGTATACAATATATGTTAAAAGGAGAGGGTGTAGGGTGGGCAATGGTGGCAGAGTTCTCGCCTGTCATGCCAGAGACCCAGGTTCGATTCCCGGTGCCTGCCCATGCAAAACAAAAAGAAAAGAAGTAGAGGGCACAAAATAGCACTTCAAATATTTTTTTCTGTCAATACAGAGGACTGACTGTATTTGGGGAATGTCATTGTTAAACTAGATGTCTTGGAGCAGCATGCTGCAGGGGGAGGTGTCAGGGAGCAGGGAGAGAAGTACAGAAGGAAGGGTTCTTTGCTGCTTAGTTGTTAGACAAGTTCAAATTGTCTGACCGTTGATCTGTATAAGCATTTTAGTTATTGCTGTGTAGTAAAGGACAAGTCCTAATGTCCAAAGTGTATTACAAGTAGAAGTCAAAAGAAACTCCCTATAGAAATGTCCTTGTGTTAGTTTATAGGAAGGACAGTCTTCTGGGAGTGACCTTTGCTAACCTACCTCTTGGAGCTAGAAGTATTTCTGTACTTAATCGTGGAACTGGTGGAAGAGAAAGGAGAAGGAGGGCAAAGAGAGGGTGATAATCTAAATTTTTGTAAAGTGCTTGTGTTTATTATGGATGTGCCATTCTGTATTTCACATCATCTAAGCTTTTTAGATATCTTGAGGTCACAGTGTATGATAAAAAATAGAGCTGGTGAATTAACGAATTTATAAACATCTTTTTGTTAATAGAATAGAAGCATCTTTGACGTGGAATTGTTAAACGACCTCTGAGCTGTATGCATCAAGGCTTGTTCATTAAGTTGGCTGCAGAGGAGCAGAAGAAAACGCAGGGAGAGGGATGTATGCAGATGTGTTTATATTTCCAATTTGATGTAACCATTGTATGTGCACATCTCTTGGCTGTACCACATGAAAAAAAAATATATATATACTGCTATTATTTCAATATAGATCAGACAATGAATTCTTTTAAATATGTTATACTTATTGTACTCTTGCTTTATGTCTCATTTTAAATTGAACATCCAGGAAATACAGTATGTATAACTCTGCCAATATTTATAGCAATCTGTTGCATTTTTGTCTTCTATGAAATGTTTGTCCCCAAGACAGGCAGGGATACATTTTTCCCCCCTGATTGAATTGGTATCATGTATTCTTGATTGGTCTAATGCTCATAGTTTTGGAACTTTGAATGGGTAAATATTCATGAAAAAGCATGATACCTTTTGTGTGGTCTCAACCACATTAAAATGTGTGCTCAGTTGTGTGTATTCACATAAAGGACCTAGAAGGAAATGTCAAGCTGTAAACTGCTTATGAATCTGGATGCCTTTGTGTTCTCTACTTCTTGTGCTTTGCAGTTTTCCATATTGCACAATTAACTGAAAACTTTGAAAAAAAGTACATTGTTTTAAAAACAAAATTAAAAAGCAAACAACAAAAAATGTAAATTGAATGTAAAAAGGGGATGCATTCTATGGGGAAGATATAAAGAACAGGGCAAGGGGACTCAGGAATGGGAGGATGGGAGTGGGGCTGATTCCAAGTAGAAAATGGGAATTGGGCTGACCTCACTGCCAAGTGCAAAAGCTGAGCAAACAATTGAACGGTGTGTGGTCATTTGTGGGACTGCCAGTACAGGTGCATGGGACCTGTGTTCCAGAATCCAAAAGGAGAGGGTATCAGGAACAAGCAGGCTTTCTAGCACTGTCCATTATTTTTTAGCTATGGAAGGAAAATGTTTGCTTCGGTGAATTTGAGGCAATTCATAATTATTTCTTGAGCCAGTGTAATACACAGCTATTTACAATATCCAGGATGTCATTTCTGTCTACAACCATAAGCATTTTGTGGACTTTTTGCCACTGATTGTTCTCTGGTCATGTTTACCATTTGTTATTTCATCATATAGCTGATCCACAACTTACTGTTGGATATTTGGATTAATAATACTTTTCCATCTTGATAAATGATACCATGATGAAGTCCATTGCTTGTAAATCATTGGCCTTTTCTCCCACATTTGTGGCATGTTTTTTTTTTTTTCAGTTTATTGGTTGTTATTAAATGCTGCTTTTTTCAGTTTATTTGTTGTCATTAAATGTCATATTTTTTGATATAGAGAATTTTTATGTTGCTAAATATATGGTGTTTTCCTCTATGATTTGTCTTTGCCTATATGTGCAGAGAGTTTTAATCCCTTTTAAGGCTGTATACAGGTTTTCTCCCTTCCATATTCCGTATATTTTGAGAATAATGAAAGTTTGTTTTTAATTAAGGTTGGTATAAAATCAAATTTCATATTCTTTTTTTCATTTAGAATAGTCATTTCTCTTCAACTTCTCTGAAATACTGTTTTCTACAGCAAGTATTCTGAAACATAACCATATACTGTTTTCATTTTTTAAGAAACTTTTTCACATGTGGGCTTGAATCCTAACTAGAATAGAGCAGAAAGCAAGAATGATATTGTGCCTTTCTGATATTAACAATTTTCCCTTGGTCTCAGCAGGATAAAGGATGGGGCCTTCTTCCTTAAATTGCTTTGGCCTGCTCTTAATAAAGCCAGAAAAAAATCTGCCAGTGCCTTAGGTAGTTATGTTAATTCACTCAGACCATCTGCTGTTGATGGAACTAATTCTACGGCTAGTCAAAACAGGGCATAATTTTCATAAGCTTATTCAAGTTTAAATGTTTCATTCATTAGAGTTACTTCCTGTGTTTACTTACAGTCTTCTTTCACCTGGCATTTACTTAGTGCTGACCAGTAAGATCTGATAGAATTAATAAATTTGTATAAATGTTGCTGGATACTATTGTGTGGGAATCATAACTGTTCACTTGTTATGCTAACCATTGAGCAACTTTTGCAATACTTAATCTCACTTTCCTATCTCACAAGTCCAGGAAACTCTCTCTCTCTCGATTGATTCTAATTGGACATAGAGATTTAAATCCCATCTGACTTCTGGTCTGGCCATTCCCAGAATTTTATTCTGATTTTTGCATGTAGGCATTCCAATGAGACCCTTTCACTTCTTGCTAAATTTTAGGCGATAACTTCTAATTACCTTAAGTCCAGAGGTAATAACTCACATGCCAGCATTCAGTATGCTTTCAAGTGAAGGATGAAGTCCTGCAGACTTTCAGAATTTTAGTAATGTGATAACTAGGTAAGATAAGCAAAAATGATGATGGAAATCCCCTCCCCTCAGTTAAATATCTTCTCCAAGGCCAACCATTCATTTCTTCCTGCATAAATAGATTGACTTATCAACTCAATGGTTTTAAATATCTGTTCCTGTCTCTGAACGTTCTTCTTTCTTCATTATAAGAAAAATTTACACAAATCCTGATAATCACAACGCACAGAATAGTCAGAATACACTGCATTGATCAAAAATGTTCTGAAGTAAATTCTTACTTAAGACACTCTTTCTCTGGTAAGTATCCTATTCACCCTGATTATTCCCCCTCACACCACAGCAAAACAATACTTCTATTGATTTTAGCCACCTACAGGCAAGCAAAACACCGTCCATCATGTTAACACTGGTAAAATTTAAATCGGAACGTGTTCTCTCAGTTCTGGCTCTTTAGGTGTCACAATCTGTCTAGCAGTTTTTCTAATTTCTGAGTCCAATCAAAGTTCCATAAGAAACCTGGTCACCTTTCAATTATAGCTTCTCCCAATTTCCCACTGTTTCCTATTCTCTTGGGTACCTCAAATTTTACACTGCCCCCAATGCCCACAGAATTCTTACAGCAAAAAGAAGAAACCAATGTTTAGACCCCTGAATGAAAACAAGAAATTTTAAAATCTCACGAAACAATAGGAACCACTGAACTCTTGTATGCTACTGCTGGCTGCATAAATTGGTAGTTATTTCAGACAGCAGTCTGGCAAGGTTTAGTCAAATTGAACATACTTAAAATTTCCAGCAATTCCATTTCTAAGTATAATAAGCAAAAGGAAATAAGCACAGTTTCATCACAATATCTTTGTTATGGATAAAATTTAGAAACTAAATAGATATATGCACTAATTCAGAGGAATAATAAATAGATTGTGATATATTTCTTGATGTAATATTGTGAAACAGTTAATAAACTAGATTGTCATATGTTAGCATGAATTCACCTAAGCCTGTGTAATGAAAAAGCACATTTCAGAAAATATTTATGGCATGATCCTACGCATGTAAAGTCTGAAGGAAATATGGCAAAGTATAATGCTGGTTAAATCTGGTTGGTAGGTACATGGTTGTTCATTTTTTTTATTTCCTGAACTTCTCAAAAATTTTAAAAATATTTCATAATCAGTAAGAAAACTATCAATTGTGTGTATCCAGTTTCTTTGTTTTCTCTATGCAACAATGTATTCAATTATCATTTTTAACCTGCTGATTTACTGCAATATTTAAATAACTATAAGAAAAAGAGTGTAGTACTAAATCCCCTACTCTGTTTAAGCACAAAGCAGTTAAATAGTGGTTGGAGAAGCTGGGAAGGACAACAGAGAAGGCGTCACCTCAAAGGTTGGGAAAGATTTAGGTATTTCCATGAAAAGGAAGGAAATTGCCATAAAGGGGAAAAAATGAAGAGATCTATTAGGGAGTAAATCATCATGGTACATTTGTGGGACAGAGAAAGCATTGCACTGAATAAGCATTTGGGAAAAAAGTTAGAAAATGGTCCTGAATATATGAAGTGCTCAGCTTAGAAAGGATAAGAAAATAGGGAACTGTAAGACGATGTCATGATTAAAGGAATATATAAGAAACTCCATTCTGGCAGTGTTGCCATGTGGTAAATTGTTGGAGGAGCCTTAGAGTGTTAGGAAACTTGCACAATTCCAGGCATGAAAGTGTGGATTAGAATGGTGACAATGGGGAACTAGAGGGAATGAGAAACAAGATAAAATGTCCAAGGAGAAATGACTGAATTTTGGGACTCGAGGGAAAATGCTCACCCTGCCACAACTGAGAACTCATGCCAAAAGCATAGAAGAGAGCTCGTGACTTCCGGTAACAACTGTTGATGCCTCCAATCACTCCGCCCTCAGAATGTACGCAGGCATGAAAGACTATGTCAGGCTCCCTTAGTGCTAAGTTTCCTTCACCTTTTACACCTCACTGCTCATGGAGACCCACCAAGGGAATGCAGCTAACTCTCACTGTCCAGTGCAGCTGTACTCTAAATACTTTTTTACTCATTACTCAACAGACAATCTCAAATGGAGATGCCTGTGCTTGGTACTATTCATTATCTTTGGCCAGGTTCTTATTTATCTAGGATCTGGGATAAATACACCCCTGGAGGTCTCAAGACAATTTGTTCTAGAAGCCAGAGGAAAGGCCACCAGTGCCAATCTTAACCTGTGCCAAAATATCCTTGGTACATATTTCAAGACATTCCTTATAATCTTATGACAGCAACTTCTACAATATTTGATGCACAGAAATCAACATACAAAAATGATGATTCCCCAGAACTTTTATCATCCAATGAAGAGTTGGGATTTCCTTTCCAAAGCATGCTGCCCATGACAAAAAGTTTCACAGGTTTTCTGCTAGACTTTTACCAATTGGGCTAATCACTTCCCTCCTTTATCAATTATTTTTTGCACCTTTTAATAGGTTCTGAGGGCAGAATTGAACAGCATAGTAACTTTTCCAAAGTTGTGTTCACTTTTTCCTCTGACCAGTAAATCTCCATGGGCATGGTATCAATGGGGATATTTAGGTTGACTTCCCCAAATACATCTTCATCCTAGAATCACTGTCTGCAAAATTTACATTTTGTATAGGCCCATTTACATGTAGGCCTATACAAAACCACAACTCTTATAACATATAGATGCCACGGGGAGATTAAAAAGTATGCTTTAAACACCATACCTCAGTTAATATTACCATGTTATTTCCCAAACCTTCTAGCAAAAGAGCATTTTCTATATAAAATGTACTTCCTGCTCTCACATTAGTTACTGGAGCCACTGCATGCTAAACTTTAGGTTCTATCTGGGAAAGGGGGAAGCATTACCATACCCCCACCTTCAAGAACGTACTTTTCAACAACACAGGTGTGCTGGTTTGAAAGGATGTATGTCCCCTAGAAGAGCCATGTTTTAATCAAAATCCCATTTCATAAAGGCGGAATAATCCCTATTCAATACTGTATGTTTGAAATAGTAATCAGATCATCTCCCTGGAAATGTGATGTAATCAGGAGTGGTTGTTAAACTGGATTACGTGAGGACATGTCTCCCCCATTTGGGTGGGTCTTGATTAGTTTCTGAAGTCCTATAAAAGAGGAAACATTTTGGAGAATGAGAGATTCAGAGAGCAGAGCAGAACGACAGAGCCATGAGAAGCAGAGTCCACCAGCCAGTGACCTCTGGAAATGAAGAAGGAAAATGAATCCCAGAGAGCTTCATGAAACAGGAAGCCAGGAGAAAAAGCTAGCAGATGACGCTGTGTTCACCATGTGCCCTTCCAGATGAGAGAGGAGCTCTGACCGTGTTTACCATGTGCCTTTCCATGTGAGAGAGAAACTCTGACTGTGTTTGCCATGTGCCCTTCCACTTGAGAGAGAAACCCTGAACTTCATCAGCCTTCTTGAACCAAGGTATCTTTCCCTGGATGCCTTAAATTGGACATTTCTATAGCCTTGCTTTAATTGGGACATTTTCTCGGCCTTAAAGCTGTAAACTAGCAATTTATTCAATTCCCCTTTTTAAAAGCCATTCCGTTTCTGGTATATTGTATTCTGGCAGTTAGCAAACTAGAATAACAGGATTCCAGGTTTCATCATAGAACACTGACCACTGGGCTCCAGGTCAATTGGCTGTACCATTGGGAAAGTTGCTTATTAAATCATGGCACTCTGGCCAAGATAAAGCAGTGGCAAGATCATTTACCAGAGACATATTGTCAGAGTTGAGTCTGTAGTGTTCCCATAAATGCACCTTAGCCTGTGTCTGGACTTGGAGTCTGAAAATCAATCCCATTTCTTTTACAACTCTGCAATGACCACTTCACTTGATGGCACCAATGGTCTCGGGTATAGAGTCTAGTATCTTGGGTCTGGAGTTCAACGAATCTTCATTCTTACTAGTTAGTTTTTCTTTATTATCAATCCCCCTTTCATCTTTGTCAAAAATCATGAGTTTGTGTGTGTGTCATTTTTATAGAATAAGAGTACTGGTAGATAACTCTACGATTCACATGAAATACTTAAGATCTTTTATAAGTCAAGCTTCATCAGGTCTAAAAAAACAGGAGAGTCATTATAATCATGTTTGCCACTTCACTCATTTATAAGTTTTACAACAAAATTTGTGGAATTCCTCTTCCATGAATCACCCCAAGTACTAATTGCTTTGAGATTTTTTCCAACATGATGGAAAAATGGAAAGGATAGCATCTCCTTAGTATAGTTCAGAATATTTGGATAAGTAGAAGAGAGAGCAATTGAAACATAGGAAATGAGAAGCTGCCTTTCCCTGAGCCTGAGATTCAGTAATGCTACTGTGAGCACACCAAACCATTCTTCTCCACTGTCAAGAGAAACATGGCTTTTCAACCACATAATTTATTTTACTGTTTGGGCCATCGGGCAGAGATGTGAGTTCATCTTTCATATTACACTATCATCATTAGTCTTATATTTAATGTTAATTTATTTCCTTACATCTAATTTTCCCACTTCCCATTTCCTTTTCCACTACAGGCAATTTTTCTGATGTATTTTTTATGTATCTTTTTTGTGTATAAGTTCTTTAAGACATATGTACTTGTTCTTTGTGCATGCATGTTTATGAATAGTATTGTATTATAGACAATTGTTTTTTAAAAAATTTTTTTTTACCATCCAGCATTCTGTTTTTCAAAGCTATCAGTATTGTCAGGAATGCATTTAATTTCTGCACCTTCTCTCTGCTGCGTAGTCTTCCACAAAGTCCATGCACAAAATGTACTTATGCATTTGCCCATTGGTGGATGTGTAGATTGACTCCAACTCCCTATCAGACCCCATGATATGAAGAACTTCCTAGCACGTTGCATTCCTGTGAGAGAAGTTCTCTAGGGTGTTGGAATTGGAATTTATGGGTCATGAAATATCCTTATTTGTAACCTGTGTATTGCTAGATTGCTCTGGCCTCATTCCATGGGCACTTAAGGTTGAAAACACAATTTCAAGATATCAGGAGTTATCCTCCTGGGACCCAGAAACACCAAGCATAAAGAATTCCTGGTCAGAGTTCTTTGATTTTGTTATTGTCTCAAACCTCTTTGAGGAGTCAGAACAATTCATGTTGATTAAATCCATCCGAGAAGCTGAAAGTAAGTTGATTTCCTGCAGCATAGTGAAAACATTGCAAATCTTGAGTTTCCTCCTTAGATTAAATAAATGTTTAGAAATACTTGGAGAAATGATAAAACACTCTGTACTTCCAATAGCCTGCAAATTTATCTCTACTTTCAAATAGATTTATGTATCCACCTCCACAGGAAATATAGATTCCTGCTCCTTTAGAAGTCAGTTGCACATTTCTTTCCAGAAAAAAAGGAAAAATTACATTTAATTTTAGTGCGTGTGAAACTTCTCAGAAATTGCACAATGCAGAAATTATACATGTTGTTTTCTGATTAACTAAATAACTCTTCAGGTACGGTTTGTTGATCCGGTCTAATTTACATATTGGCTCATAAACATTGCCTTTTTCCATTATGCAAAATTCATTCATACCCTCTCTACTAGGGTGCTAGGGATACAAGGCTGAACAAAATAGTTCTCATTTCTTCATTTTATGTAATTCAATATTTGTATAAACATACATACATACAGGTTGATGGACAAAGATATATATGGACAGATAGATGTCTACAAGGGTTTTTTAGAGAGAGCATCCAATTACTGCAACCTAGATAAATAACAATGAATTAGACATGAATAAATCTGAAAATATTGTGAAGAGAAAATCAAGAGAAAATCAAATTCCTTGCTTTTATCCAAGCAAACTTCAGCATTCCTCTATGCCTTTTGAGTTCCCCAGTTGATTTTGAGGTGGAGAAGCCCTCTGGGGCATTTCAGGTATCTTCAGTAAAAACAAAATACATATCCAGTAGAAACTGGTGAATACATATTCAATAATTTCTATAATTGTAATCATACTGGCTCCACAAAATAGGCCCAGCTGACCGCCAAGATCTGCTGTAATAAAACCAATAAACAAAGTGAATGGATCACTGTGTCCTTATAATAAGCAAAGGAAACATTATTAATGGTTAAATTATTTGAATCTAATAATTTACACATAAAACTGACATTATATGAAGACGAGTTAATCACATTATTCTAAATTTTTGAGTAAATAAAGTAATAACTGATATCATCTAAGAGTAGCATTCATACAAATCATCTCAAGAAAGAGGAATAAAAACAACCCTAAACTCCACTTTCAAAAATATAACTTAAAGCCTTTAAAGGATATAACAATCTAGGCAAAATCCTTAAAGCACTTATATAATTACAAATTCACTTCCACATATCCACAGAGCAGCCATGCACCATAATTCAGATGGCATTATTGGATGATGATATTTTCCAGCAAACAAATAAATTTCAAGCAATTTGTGACTTCAAGTGTCCAAACCTTATTTCTTTTTAAGCATTTGTAATATTTCAGTTTGCTCAAATCCATGGACGTATCACTGACTTCTCATCTAGACTACATTATGAATCTTTTCCTCAAGTGCTGGGTCATTCTTAGAACCATTCCATTTTTGTTAAGTGTGGTCATGAAGTGTAGGCTTCTCCAAGACCTTCGGGGTATTTGTGTTTCCTCCCTCTATAGGATCTCTGCTTCCATGTCTGACTGCTATCCTTATGCCTGGCTCTCATACCCACTTCTATCTCTTATATGGGTTCCTCTAATATGCAGTGAGAGCTGAGAAATAAGCAATTAAGTTGTGGTGGACGGTGTAATGAATGAGAGTCAGCAGAAGTGATTGTAATCTAAATGGCCAGCATGATTTCTTTAGATACTTTTTTTTAACACTCTCTTGGTTGAAGCCCTGTATGGAGGGAAGAGGAGCTGACACTCTATACAAACGTAGAACTGATGAAACACCGCAATAGTCTCCTGCTGAGGAGGGTGTCTGAAGAGAAGTAAGATGCTGTGTCTGGGTGAGATGATCAAAACCAGCCTTTTCTTTGTCTAAGTTCCTTAGTGGCCCGTGAGAGGCATTTTCTACAAAGTGCAAGGGGTCAGATTTACATGACAAGTGAAAGACACCTACATTCGTTCTTGTTCCTCCACCGATAAGCTAACCCCAAATAGGAAAGGGAAAAGTGTGACAGAAAATTGAGGGGCAACTAAATAACACTTACCAAGTAACTCAGGCACACTCACTGCTTTCTGCTGCTGGGTTATCTTATAGTTTAAGTCGCTGTAGTTTATTTCAATGTGCACAAGATTCTCCCTGGGGATAAGATCAGAGTAAACGCAGCTCAAAATTGTCAGAATTACTTCAAATTCCTGCTTAACAGCAGTAATGTTCAGGACCAGCCTTGGTGGCTCAGCAGGCAGAATTCTCACCTGCCATGCTGGAGACCCAGGCTCGATTCCCGGTACCTGCCCATGTAAACAACAACAACAAAAAAGTAGTAATGTTCAAAATCTGGTTCAGAAATTTGAGGTTCACAAGGTGAAAAAAGCAATTTCCATAATATACTAAAACATTAGTTCACATTTTCACTGTGATCATTATTTTTAAAAAATCTAGCTAGCCACTTTTTACATGGAGCATCATTTTTACTTGAAAGAATGAATAACTATGATAATTCAGACTAGGATATTTGGCATACACATTCACAAAAAATGAACAATGCAAACCTGTTTCTTCAAGGAAAAGAATGAACAGTATTTGTGGCTAGTAAAGAAATTTAGGCTCTCAAGCAAAAACTACAGCTTGAAAAATTTGTGTCTGCTAACATAAAATTGACAGCTTCACAATACTTAAAGACTTTTCTCATGAGATTGGTAATGATATTAAAAAGAAATTTATAGCCAGTGAGAGCCTGCTGTGGAACTTTTCCTTCTCTTCCCAGAAAGCCTCATTATGTTAGAGTTTTTCATTCTTTTTTTTTTTTTTTTTTTTCGCATGGGCAGGCACCGGGAATCGAACCCAGGTGTCCAGCATGGCAGGCGAGAACTCCGCCACTGAGCCACCATGGCCCACCCCATTCTTTCTTGATGTGTGTGTGGCATTATCAGTTTTAACATCTGAATCAAATTTTAAGTAGGCGAACAATCCGACTCCTCACAGGGCAACTATTGAGAACCATATTGCAACTAACATTTAAAAGAATTACCACCTGTTGAGTTTGGGTGTGGAATCAAAGAAAAATATTCACAATTATTTTAAAAAGGTTGCTAAAGTAGTCCTCCCTTTTCTAATTAAATACATTTGCAGCAAGATTTTCTTCTTATTCCTCGACCAAGTCAACACAACAGATTGAAGGCACAAGTAAAATAAAAAATCCAGCTGCATTCTACTAAGCGAGTCATGAAAGAAATTTGCAAAAAATCTCAAATAATACCATTCCTCTACCTAAATTTTTCATTCAAAACAGCTGTTGTTCATTAAAGTCTTATTTATGTTTACTATCTGTCATGGTCAGGTTCGTGTGTCAACTTGGCCAAGTTGTGGTACCTGTTTGTCTGGTTGGGCAAGTGCTGGCCTGTCTGTTGCAATGAGGACATTTCATAGAATTGGATCATGATTATGTCTGCTGTATCCACAGCTGAGTCCATTTGTAATCAGCCAAAGGGGAGTGTCTTCTGTAATGAGCGATGCTTAATCTAATCACGGGAAGGCTTTTTTTTAAGGAGGATTCAGAAGAGACAGGTTCTGTTCCTGCTTAGGCTGGTGAGCCTCTCCTGTGGAGTTAGTCTAGACCCTCCATCGGAATTGTTGGCTTCACAGCCTGCCCCTGTGGATTTTGGACTCTGTGTTCCCGCGGTCACGTGAGACACTTTTATAAATTTTATATTTGCAAGAGTTCCTGTTGAGGGCGGCTGCCGTGGCTCAGCAGGCAGAGCCCCGACCTGCCGTGTTGGAGGTCTGGAGTTCGATCCCTGGTGCCTCCTGCCCATATGCAAATTTAAAAAAAAAAAAAAGAGTTCCTGTTGATTCTGTTTCTCTAGAGAATCCTAACAAATACACTATTGTTGTTTCAAAAATATTAATAAATAAACATTTCACTGTTTAAGTTTCTTACAAGGTAAAACCGATGGTTATCCATACAAAGACAGGTTACTGGGCTCTTTGGAAATGTTTGAGAGTCTAAAGGGATCCTGAAACCAAAATGTTTGTGAAGTCCTGCTTTGAGGTCTTCGCCCAACACCTTCTCAGGAGTGTTTCATCTAACCACAAATCACAACTTGAGGGCAGCCCTCACCTACTCTGGCTCTCCCTTTCTCCTTTTCTCTTTCCTTTCCCTTTGCAGCACTCAGCACCATCTGACTGAACTGCATAGCTTTATTGTCCATCTCTGCCCTAATGGAAATAAGGGCAATGAAGACAGGGTTTTTAATCTGTTGTAGATTGAGGTATAGCCCAGAAGACCTCCCGAACCCTGAAATCCAGTTCGTGTTCATTATACATATTTTTTAAGTGGGCAAATAAGTGAACAAATTAAAGACAAAACCAGTGACTGAATGGATAAATATTAGCATTAAGTCTTATAAAAGGAAGTGGAAAGCAAGCTACCTGACAAGTTTCATATGACATTGATATCTCTCATTAAGAATGGAGCCTATTAACAATGTTTCCTGGAATATTGTGGTGTTCTTTAATATATCTAAAGGACATGGCTGTAAATCACTCGCCTTATTGTTTACAGTTTTAGAAATCAATATTCCCAACCATGCTTAATTCAACAATAAATTGTTAATATGTTTACTTATAATTTTCATTGATTTAACCCAGGGTAACAGGAGAATGTGGTATGTTTAAAGAGATAATTTGGGGTATAGTAATATTTACAAATAATAAAACATTTGCCAAACTGAAGGAAATAGTAAAGTTGTCTTGGAAGTCTAGAAATTTTAGTCATACCCTGTTGTACTCCTCATTTGCATGAACACTGATAATGTGTAATTTCCCAAGTACAGACTCCATGACCATTTCTAAGCATTATCCATTCATGTTTTCAAGAGAAGATAAACTCACCCCTCGCAAAACTATTGTGATATTTGCACAACTTCTCTCAGGCAGCTGGTTTGCCCTAGTAATTTGCGTCTCACTAAATCTGTACCTCATGGGGCTAGTGCAATTGTTCAGGATTTAAATCCAAGAATATTTGTGTCCAGAGAGGCATGATTATAAAATCTGCCCTTCACAGACAGCAAGGAGATCAAAGAAAAATAGAATTTGTTGCATTCAGAAACTTTAAAGAGTTGGATCCAGGTATTTGAACAGGAGTGCTGCATAGAGGGGAATGAATTGGTTTTGCATAAAGCAAGTGATTTTACACAATTTTATTTCAAAAGTTGTTAAATTAAAATGGGAAAAATGTAAAATTCACTTTTTTTTAACTTATTATGTTGGCCTAAACTCAGCTACAATTTACCTTTATCTTCATCTCCACCCTGCCTGTCTAAGTCAAGCTAACCTCATCATCATCCTTCTAATGGGATTCAGCAGCTGACACTTGAGACCTTGGGTTTACAGTACTCAGGGATTGGTTTCTGCCCCAGGAAGAAATACATATCAGGTTTCATCATTCAATTAGCAGCTGCTTCCGTTTAAATCTTACTGCTGCTGGTTTCATGTCTGTTCTCCTGACAAACTGTATTTGTGTTTTCTGATACTACTACATTTTGATTTCTGGTATGTGTACAGAAAACAGTTTCATAATTGTATTTGTGACCTCTAACCACCTTCTCTCTAGAGTTTGGGCAATTCCAGGGTTCAGCCACATTGTCGGTCACTTGCCCTCTTCTTCCGGTAAGACTCACAACCCGGCAGTGGCCCCACATGCCATTTATATGCTAGGACTAATTGGAGAGCTACTTACAATAATCTGAGTTTTGGGAAGTATACTGTTTTCTAAGATTTTCTTGTTGTATACATAGGATTCTTTTCTAACTCACTAATAGGTCTCCCAAACCGAGGCATATGATACTTTCTCTGCATAATTATGAAACCCAAGAGATCGTTATCAGCCAAAATTCACACAAGGTGCTTTTTCACTATTATTTAAGTAAAAAAGGGAAAGATACCACAAAGAAATCAGTTTGCATATTAAAATGGAGTACAAAGAGAAGGCTATGCTATGGACATAAGTGGGAACAAAGATATAATCACAGGTTTGCTAGCTTTCCTTCTTTTTACCTGCCAGATGTTTGAAATCATAGCCGAGCATTCCTAACCTGGTGAAAATATTTTTCTTTCCCATTTGCAAAGATTGCATTATTATCTAGGCATTTACACGGAGAGGGCATATTTTCACTTCATGAATTTGTATATGTTTCTTGTGATTTGAACAGATTCCATAGAATTCCCAAATTCCGGGCTTAAAATGGAATCAAAGCATGATTCCAAAGTTAGGTATTTCATTGTGCAAATGTAGATTAACTTTAATACATTTTATTATAATAGGTATAAGCACAAATGCCAATGCACTATATTGTTGCTGCAGATTTAGACCTGAAAATATAAATAAAAATACAAAGATAAATGTTAAGATTCCTTCCTTCTTTAGCAAGCTTGATTTGTAATATCTAATAGGCAGAATGGTATAGCAGAAAAAGAAAGAAATTTAATACTCAGTTAATTAGTAAAATTGGAACGATGTGTTTCTATGAAAGATATATAGGAACCAGAGTCAAAGGTCTTAGGCATAAGTTCTTTCTATGTCATTGACTAACTTTAGGGGGTAGACCCTTAAAATACAGTGTGCTTCAGTTTCCTCATCTTTAAAATGAGAATAATAGTTTCTATTTCATCTGCCTTATACAGTTATTAGAAAGCTCAAAATATATAATATACAGGTAAGAGATTTTCATATGGTGAAGCATGAATGGCTATTTGACAGCATTGTTTCCTCGGTTAGGTCGAAAAAATTTTTTCCCAGTGAGGTGTGGTCATGAGCAAATTATTCCAGCAGTCATCATTTTATTTTTCTCAGTTTTAAATTAGAGGATTGAAAGAAATGATCCTATCTAACTTTAATATCCTATACTTTATTGTTAATTCAGTAGCATAAGCTATTGTCCCCTATAATTGACCAGAATTTTATTTCTTGAGTCTATTATAGTTTTGAGTAAATACTTGTATCGATTACAAATAATTTACAAGACGAATAAGATTACCTGATATATTCCTGGCTTTGATTCAACTTCTTTGAAAGATATTTCAAAGCTCTTTTACTTGGAAAAGTGGAATAAGAGACAGTAGCAGGATATTCTGTTTCTTCGCAAGGAACAGGGCAGCTGGAATTATGCCTTCCCATTGTACACAATCCCTTAGCTTCGATGTCATCTGGAATGATAATCAGGATGGGATGGTTGGAGAATAGGATTATTTCACAGTGGGGAGGACAGAGCTTTTTCTGAAAGGTTAAAATTTCATTTTCAAGGTTAAAAAATGGTTAATTTCAATTACTATATTTTAGGAAAATATTGTATATATTTTAGTAAGAATACAGCAAAGGAAACAGAGTATAAAACATAAGATTTATTATCCCTGAATGCATTGAGGCACTGAGACATTGGGTCCAGATCTTTGTTAAAAATATGAACTTCTTTCCAGGAAGTCTTATGTCTATTTCCATGAAATAGCAGACACTTGGACAAGAGAAATATGAGAAGTTGTTCATATGATCTTATACCCCTTTGAAGGGAAGCATTCCTGAAAGCCAGTGATTCAGGTTTAAGCTAAACTGATCCTTAGACTTGTCCCAATACATAATGGTGTGAAATATGTGTTTGGAGGCTCATTCTGTGGACCCTGTAACTTCTAAATTAGCCCCTGATGTTCTCCAACCTCAATCCACCCTGTACCCTTTAGAGCAACCTTAGGTGTTCATATGAACTGGAAAAAGAGCCCCCTGCAGGAGGAGGACTTTGTCTCCAGCTTTCATGTGGACCATATCCCATGGCTGTTCTCACTGCTTCTCACTCTTGGTAGATTTTCAAGTTCCTGTTTTCTCCCTTTGGTTTTGTCTGTGGTCTTCTCAAATCTCTATTCGCCAACTCTTTCCCACCCACCTCTAATTGTTCATCAATTTTGGGCTTGTTTTCCGGCCTATGACTTTCATATTCCTTCAGGCAACAGTTGCTATGTAGCCTCTAGTGCTTGAAAACTGTTGCAGTAACTATCAGCCCTTCCTTACACACACACACACACACACACACACACACACACACACACACGTCTCACCCCATTATCCAACAGGATGACAGCCCTAAAGAATAGGATGCACGAGTTGTTTTTCCAAGCTCCCCCCTTTAACCCTTATCAGTGATAAGAAATCAGAAGGAATGTGGTAATATAACTTAAATTTTATCAGTCAATAATATGATTTCTCTCACTCAACTTGTAAACTATGAAAAAATATAAGATCCCTTCTGGCTTAAGTCCCATTGAAAAAAACATGTCTACACCATGAACTATTTTGCAACCATTAAAAAAAAACATTAAATGTATTCCTTTTGTTTTGGAGATATACAGTGGGTAACAAAAGCAAGTTTCATGTAAGGGTATTTAATATGATGTCATTTGATCACAAAAAGTCCTAAATATGAAGTTATATATGTAGGGAATATTATGGTAGATGATATTAGATTGTTAACATTGATTACAGTTTATGATAAGTTATGGCAGTATTCACATTTTTAAAATGCTGTTTAACTTATCCAAAGGATAGGCTGAACCTACTTAAATTTATGCCTGAGTCACCCCTAGAAACCTCTTTTGTTGCTCAGATGTGGCCTCTCTCTCTCTAAGCCAACTCAGCAGGTAAACTTACTCTCCTCCCCTCCTACATGGGACATGAATCCCAGGGGTATAAATCTCTCTGACAACATGGGACAGAAATCCTGGGATGAGCCAGGCAGGACCCAGCAGAAGGGATTGAGAAATCCTTCTTGACCAAAAGGGGGAAGAAAGAAGTCAGACAAAATAAAGTGTCAGTGGCTGAGAGATTTCAAACAGAGTTGAGAGGTTATCCTGGAGGTTGTTCTTATGCAGTATATAGATATCCCTCTTTAGTTTTTGATGTGTTGGAGTGGCTGGAGGGAAGTACCTGAAACTGTAGAGCTGTGTTCTAGTAGCCTTGATTCTTGAAGACAAATGTATAGAGATATAACTTTTATAATGTGACTGTGATTGTGAAAACCTTGTGTCTGATGCTCCTTTTATCCAGTGTATGGACAGATGAGTAAAAATAATATGGTTAAAAAGTGAATAAATAATAGGGGGCATAAGGGGTAAAATGAATTGGGTAGATTGAAATACCTATGTTTAATGAGAGGGAGAGTAAGGGGTATAGGATGTTTGAGTTCTTTCTTTACTTATTTCTTTTTTCTGGAGTGATGCAAATGTTCTAAAAAATGATCATGGTGATGAAGACACAGCTATGTGATGATATTGTGAGCCGTTGATTGTACACCATGAATGGATGTGAAGATTTGACCAAAATATTTTTAAATGCTATTTAAGAATTATTGGTGCCCAATAAATATACCATGCATGGTAATGATTCTATGTATGTAAAATGATATATATATATAAAATTTATATTTAATTTATGAATTAAATTTATATTTGTATATTTATATATGCATATTCTTCTTGTAAAAGGGGATGAATTGATGAAAAGATTGTCACTCAAATGGTGAGAGTAGCTCTCAGAGCAAAGCAGCATCTACTGATTTATACATGGATTCTTTTCCAGTCTGTAAAGTTTGACTTATTCCCAGCAAACATATTTTATTTATGTAAAAAGAAAAAGACAATGCAATTTTGATTATAAAAAAAAGAAAAATGAAAAAAAAAATCTGCAGATTTGGAAATGAAAACTGAAATTCCCTCCCTGTTACTTTGTCACTGAGTGTTGGGGACTGAATCGTGCTCCCTGAAGAGGCATGTTCAGGCCTCAACCCCTGGTCCTGTGGGTGTGAGTCAATTTGTAAATTGAACCTGTGATGTTATTACTTTAGGGGTGCCCAAACTAAACGAGGGTGCACCTTAATCTGATATGGCTGAAGTCCTTTTAACTAAAGGAAACTGGACGTGGAGTGGGAAGCCCCAGGTGGGAGCCAGAAGCTGAAAGTGAATGGAATCAGAAAAGAAAGGAGAAGTTGTGACCACGTGCCTTGTCATGTGACAGGAAAGCCAAGGAGCAGGGCTCACCAGCCGCTCGTCCCAGAATACCACAATCTTTGGGGGAAGAAAGCATCACCTTCCTGACACCTAGATTTTGGACTTGTAGCCCCCAAACTTTTAGCCAGTGAATTCTCATTGCTTAAGCCAACCTTTTGTATATTATTTGTTTTAGTAGCTAGGAAACTAAAAGACCGTGTGCCTTGAATTCAGGGGCTTCTTAAATTCACAGGCACTTGTCTTATTCTCTCTGTCTATGTAATATACTGTTCATCATTTTAAGAACATTAAAAGAATCCCTTTCACATTCTATATTCTGTTTCGTTTCTGAGTCCTCATTAGTGTGATTTAATGCCTTATATTCCTCTAAGGGGCTTTACTACAAATCCTTAAAATAAAAGAAACAAGTCAAGCCACTTACCAAGGACAGGAGATACACAGCTGTAGAACTTTTGTAGGCCGCACTCTATCCCGTTTCCTTAAAGACAATAAATGTATCATATGGAGGCCTTACATTCTATAAAACATAAAATATTGACAAAAATATCTTCCTCACTTATGCTCACATGCAACACACATATACACACATTTCTGTTCTGTTGTAAGAAAAAGCATGAAAACAAAATAGCACCCAATAAAATATATATGCTGGGAGGAAGAATAATATTTTGATCACTTTCCAGGTTTCTCCTTGTGTGTTTGTACCTTTCTAAAATCTTTAAGTGGGAATAATACTGTCAACAAATATTGGCATTGTTTAAATTTAACCCTGTTTTCACATTTATCACTTCATGTGATTTTTTTTTTTTTTTGGTATGCTGCATGGCAATGTCACATTTCATTAGTTTTCCACGTGAGTATCCCATTATTGCAACACCATTTGTTGAATTCTTTTTGTTTGTTTGTTTTGCCTGTTTGTTTGTGTTTGGGAAGTGCGTGGACCGGGAATCGAATCCGGGTCTCCTGCATGGCAGGTGAGAATTCCACCACTGAGCTACCCTCGTACCCCCATCTCTTTTGATTGTATCCTGGCCACAATCCTGTGATATGAAAATCATTATTATACAGATACAAAAAAACTAAGCTTCAGAAAGTGACTTTCCCAAGATCACAGTTGGGGAACACTTGACACTTTCTGTGCATCCTCTCTGCTGCTCTCTATCCATTGTTATACATGTGTGTGATAGGCGGGTAAGCACCAATATCTATTAAACGCCTGTTGTGAACCTAGAGATAAATAATAAGGTGCATAAGTGTCTGAGCTGGGTTTAATTCTGGGGCTGATTCCAAAGCCTTAGCCCCCTTGATATATTTATCTTTTCCTAGAACCCATGTGGTCTTTGCAGGTAACATGTTTAGTCAATGATCCTGGAAATAGAGTACCTACTTATGAATGGTTGTGGGTAGGTTAGGTAACTATAAGGAAGTGATCTTTTTGAAGGAACTGAAATAAGCAAAAAAGAGGGAAAAAAATCTACCTCCAACCTTGTTAGGGAAAACTTCACTTTTCAAAAATATGCCTTTCTTCTTGCAATGATGTTTCTTCCCCAAAAATTAACAATGAAAATTTGGAAACAACTGACATCTGAAAACTTGACTTTGGGGACTGGATCTTATAAATTGTTAATGGAGGTAGTTTAGCTAATTAATTTAACATCTGTGAGCTCGAATTTCTTCATCTATATGCAGACTTAGAGAGATTCATAAGGATTTAACCAAATAAGGTAATGTTCCTGAAAGCACAGGGTATTCCCCAAAGTTTGTGCACTTTCAGATTTTGAGAACACCCAATTTTACATTTTGCAAGTAAAAATTAGGGACCTGCCACTGATAACCCATGTTTCTTTTCTTTTCCAGAAATCTCTGCTATGTTTCTGTGATTTAAAAATCTGTCGGTTGAAGTTGTATAGGGCAAATGGGTGATTTTCCACATAGAATTTTGCAAGAAGGGACATGATCTAATGCTGTGTTGCCTTCCTATGTTTGAAATCAAATATAATTAAGTAATAGTGAAGTCATCATTCTTTATTTACCAGGAAGCAGAAAAGGCAAACATCCACAATGCTTTTCTATGTGCCTGGCTTTGCATTCCTTCAAACAGCCGGAAGTACTGTAGCTGCTAAAATTCTTCAGCTTGATTTTAGGGTTGCATTCTCCCCATGGGTACTCTTGATGAACTGTCTTGAGATAAAATAAACCCTTGGTTCAGGAGAGTTTTCTCAGTCTTCACCCATTTTCCAACCCCAAAAGAAAAGTTGACATACATTTTACTTTCTCTTGGAACTTGATTTTTTTTTAAGTTGACTGTGCATTTGCCTACTTTTGCCTGCTCTAGTAACCTCAAAGTCCCTAAAAGTAAGTATCCTAGCAGTCCATTAACATACATCCCAAATGCTCTGTACCTGAAACAATAAAGTCAAACTGACTGTTCTAAAAATTAACTTGTATAAGGCAAAAAATGTATCTTTTTATCATTTATGCAAATGATGCATCAGCATATTAATCAGCGCATACCCTGAAGCATCAAACAAAATTACAAAAATTGGGGCAACTATCATGTGCCAGGCAATATGGTAGGTGCTTTCTTCTTGTCAGTTCACTTAAACTATGTATTAATCATGTGCAGAGAAGGGCCGGAAATCCAGGAAGTTAATTAAGAAAATGGCTGAGCAAATGGTTGGCAAATGGAAGCTTGCCAGTCATGTCCAACTCCAAAATTCTGCTTTCCCCTCTCCTTCCCAGATGGTCCCATTCAGACAACACAGCAGTTCTGGCACCTCTTCATATCTAATGACCTTAGCTTTTACATTTCCTTGGCTGTGATAAACTTCCTAGCTTTCACTGACATTGTATATGTGAGTTCACTGATTTTACTCAGTATTTGCCTCCAGGTAGAGGGAAAGAATCTGAAAGGAAACTGCATTTTCCAATGGTGGCCTACAGGCACAGGAGAAAAGGGTTTCTAGTGAAACGTATTATTTATGCATTTATGTGTTCGCTGCCCCACCTAATTTCCTCGGAACGCTACGTCTTGTGAATATCTACCTTCACATGGCGGATTGTTAAGCGGGCATGCATTCCAACAGGGCAGGTCAATCCTAAACCATCAAACTGAGGCACCTTCGTTGGTGAATGGATAACAAAGATGATTCCAGCATCAACAAAACCGAGGCTTGGGTCATCAGTGAATTCGTCCTGAAACAAGAATAGATTTTCCCCCGTCCATTCTGTACAAGTTTAGGATTTCGTTTTACAATCTGATGATAGCATTTGACTTACCTAAAGTCAAGAAATATCCAAAAATCAGGATTCGGTCACTTTTCATTTAAAAAAGTTGTGAAAATTAATACCTAAGACATACTTTTTAGGTTTGAATCATGTTAAAAGACCCCAACTTCTCATCTTTGATGATTGCCGTAGTATACGGTGTGACTGCTAAGCATCCTATTTCTTCTGGAACTCTCCTCACCAAGTTGCCACTTGGTTGTTAAAGAACATTTGATTTTTTTCCCATCAACTTTCCAGACTTCTACAGTTTGTCAAATATGTATGCATAAGTTCTTTCTAAAACAAATCGCTTTATTTACATCTGGTTTTTTCTAAAAATGTTCTAGAAAATGCAATAGATTAACTTAAACATAACTTATTCTTGTTTGATTTGAACTGTAGGTAGATTTAAGAAAATTTGATACCTGATGGACATTGAAGAGCAAGCTTAAGCCTCTTCCAGAGACACTCACTTTTTTCTTTGCTTGGAAATTTTCACCATAATTAAAAGTAAAACAATTTCCATACTCAGTGAAGACATGTGCAAAATCCTTCAATACGAAAATCAAAAACATAAAACATAAGTTCAGTATTGTGGTCACTTATAAAGTATAAATCTCTCCCTATATATTTTCTGTACTTAAATGTTCATAGCAGCTTTATTCTTTTTTTTTTTTAATTTGCATATGGGCAGGAGGCCCCAGGGATCGAAATCCAGACCTCCAGCACGGCAGGTCGGAGCTCTGCCTGCTGAGCCACGGCAGCCGCCCTGTTCTTTATTTTTAATAGTTTTCTTGAGAAATATCCACACATGTACAGTCCACCCATATTACACAAACAGTGGCTCACAATACCCACGGCCGTACTACCCTGAATGCACCCGATCTCATCTCTATATTTTTTGAAATCACGGATTTTAAGTTGAGACTGCAGGAATAGCAAAAAAAAAGGAGACAGCCTGGTGATCTGTGCTTGAATTGATGATAATTTACAATTTTTTTCATTATACACACTTGCCAGTTTATATATGACTATTTAATGAGACATTCCGTATATAAGAATTTTTTACATTTTAAAAATAATTTGCTTTTCCTTATTTACTGAGGATACAGGAAGCATATTTTTAAATGTGAAAAAATCTGGCAACATCCTTTCTCTGAGGGAGCATCCTCCTCCATTCTGTATTTTCATCATGGGGTAGTCAATACCTTGCTCGGCAACTTTGTTCCTCTCCATCACCCACGGTACCTTGGCGCTGGGCACATTAATAGACTCAGCCTAAACTGAATACCCCATCATGCTCTGCCTTCAGTGATCGATTTGAGAATTTAGGTGTCCCAGATTGAGCTTATCAGTCTTCCATGGGATTATTAAGTGGATACTGGAGTGCTAGGTATGATAATGAGAGTGGCCATTTTGGCTCTGTGTAGGAGAATTCATACAGAAGGAAAGGAGCCATAGGTAGGACATGGTCAGGGAGACTGAGTCTTACTGGTAACTTTGGAGTCTCTGGGTCCAATCTTTTCTGAAGCCAGCCCTACTTGTCAACTTCCCAGTTAATTAAACTGATACCTTCCTTTTACTCCTCAGCTAATGTGAGTTGAAGTTCTGTATTTTAGAACAGTACCAAAAAAGTCCCCTCTAATACAATATTCCTTGGGGGTGAGTTTCAATATGTTAGTAAATTAATAGCAGTATAGAAGAGATTCTTCTCAAAAATTAAGAGTTCAGACCAGGGCTTTAGCTCTCTTCCAAATGTCTCTCAGGCATTTCTTTTCTGTTTACTATGTGCACTCTACTATGTGCCAAGGGAGTTCACCAAAAGACTAAGGAATTGTCTCCCAGAACCATGCATTTGTGAAGTTTATTTGGGATCACCTAACAGCTCAGGCTACAGAATTTCTGATACATGAAATATGGGGTCCTATTGCCTATATATTCCTTTACTAATACATTCCAGAGCCAGCACTTTCTCATAACTGTATATTAATTATATAAACTGTCAAAAGAGGGTTTTATGTGTTATGAGAGATTATATATAGTATATTCATAGTTAAATGTTGAATATATATTTATGAATATATGTTCATAGTTAAATGCTGGGACCCTCTCATTTTCTTTAGCCCCTATCTCAATACCACACATGCAAAAATAAAGTGATAACTGTTTAATGATGATAAAAATGCTCTCTTGGAATGCGTTGTTTGTTGATGAATGGGAAAACATAAAATATTCTTTTGTGTTAATAGTTTTTCTTTTGGAGGGACTAAATGGTAAGAAACTTAGCAGAAGTTTCCTATCTGTTGGAGACGGTTCTCTGAGGGCTCGAGCGGTTGGCTGACAGCTGAGGGCATGGGTCATAGGCACACAGAGACCTGCTAATGCGGTAAGCTGCTGAAGCAAATGCTCTCAAGGATGCTGACTTAAGAGCCTGAAGAGACCTGAGTAGAGAGCATTCTGATAAGAAATAAACAGTTCCTGAGACAAGGAGCTGGGAACCAAACTTTGTAACTTTGCAGGCATGACAGATATTCAAAAATAATCTTGCTTTGATTATACTCCCTAAAGCAGTTCCCACATAAGGGCACAATAAATATGTGGACATCAGTATATTTGGGGCTCTTGTTCCTGATCAGCTGGAGTCCCCTGACCCCACTTAACTAACTTCTTGTTGTCTTTCATTTCTTAATCCTGTGCGATGCTCCTTCTTCTCCCCTGCTCTTCAGTACCTATCCTCTATTTTTCCCTCTCTAAAAGTTTGAAGGAGGATTTTTGTCTCATCTGTGTTCTATACTCCCTAATATCATAAGACTTAGTCAATGAAATATAACCTTTAAGAAAATTTACATTGATTCCGCAGGGTAGTAAATGTTATCTCAATGTGAAACTGTGCAATAAGGTAGCTTTACTATATTGATGATTTTTTAAGAAATGTCAAATCATTACCTTTGGGCCACATGGCTTTCCGAAAAAGTCACAGTCCAACAAAGTGTTGTTGCTGAGATAAAAACCATTTTCCTTGACAAACTCTGTAATGCTGAAGTTTTGGTGATTTGCAAGAAAATCAATAACCTCTTTAGAACCAGTAGAATTGGCACTGATTTCCTGGAGATGAAGGACTTTGGATACAATACTCCATAAGAAAATAATAACACCAAATTTAACTACAGCATCTGTTTGGAACCTATTAGGAGGAAAAAAAGGCAATATTTAGAATGACAAAAATTTGTATTTATCCAGAGGACAGGATCCAAACGTCTGGTCCTAACAACTTTCCCAGTTTATCTCTCATACTTTCCCTTATTTTTGCTACTTTCAAGCAAAACTGGACTCCTAACAAGTCTTTGACATATTCTGAAATTTACATTTATTCATACATAGGATTTCCTTTGTCTGGAATATTTTGCAGACCTTGGTTTGGATAAATCCTAATTAGTCTCCAAACTCAACTCAAAAAGAGAAGAGGAACTGTATAGTTTTTAAGAACATAAACACTGGAGCCAGATTCCCTGTGTTGAAATTCCAACTCTTCCACTCCTGTGACTTGATACTGTATCCACTTAACCACGCCCGAACTATGCTTCCCCAAATTCCCTTTGTCATGTGTATCCAGCTGCACTCTTAGGTTTAGCCGAGTAAAGGAGCTTTTGTAGTTTATACATGCTGCTGTTAATCTGATGACTCAACATGTTGGTTTGGGCGCTATGTAGGGAAATAGCAACTCCAGCTCCTGTCCCATCTCCTCCTTCAGCTTTTTCAAATCCTGAGTCATGTGAGAGCACAGCTGAGGGCTGAAGGTGTCAACTTATCCTACAGGTCACGCCACTGTCAGGACTAGAGCTGGGGAGAAAGAGAGATGGGCATTGCCAGCTTGTATTGGTCTCAGCCACATCATGCAACTCCACTCCTCACTACTGACCTTGCTGCCTTCAGGCTCAGCACCAGAAACAGGCAGGAAGATGACAAAGACTACCTACCCAGGCCCTAACCTGCCATTGAACTAGGCCTAATCCCTATAAAAATTCCTTTTCTATGTCACTCTGGGATGGTTTGAAGCTGCATGCACCCCAGAAAAGATCATGTTCTGTGAGTGTGGATGGGAGCTTTGGATTAGGTTATTTCACTTGAGACATGCCCCAGGTGGGTCTTAAATCCTCTTAGTGAAGTCCTATATTAGAGATGAAATTCAGAGAAGCACACAGAGAAGCTGAAAGAGAAAAGCCAGAGAAGCTAAGAGAAAAGAATAAAAGAATGGAAAGAAACCACAGCAACAGAGAGGAAACCACTGAAGCCAGAGGCTGGAAGCGACAAAACCTGGGAAATAGGGAGAGACCAGCAGAGTTGCCTGTGCTTTGCCATGTGACAGAGAAGTACCAGGTTCCTGATGGCCAGTTGGGGAGAAAGCATCACCTACTGATAGGCTGATTTGAACATTTTCAAGGCCTCAGAACTGTAAACTTGTAAGTTAATAAACCCCCATTGTAAAAGCCAACCCATTTCTGATATATTGCATTTCAGAAAATTTAGCAAATGCTCATAGTGATTCTGCTTCTCTGATGGAACCCTGACTGCTGCAATTACTTAACTGTGAGACCTTGCAATTTCTTAATCTCCCTCTGCCTCAGTTTCCTCACTTGTAAGATGGGTATCATGTTAATGTTGCCTGCCCCAAAATGTTGTTTTGAAAAGTAAATTGATTATTTTTTCAAAAGCATTTAGAATAGTACCTGGAATAGATTTACTCCGGTCTGATTTTAGCTTTGACAATAATGAAACATTCCTTTTACAAAACCAATATGAGGATTCACATACTTGTATTTGGTGAGGACTTAGCAGAATGCCTAGCACATAATAAGCATTCTATAGCTATTTGCTAAGTAAATAACTATATGGACTTGCTTGCCATAAATTATCTGAGGCAATCGTCAAAAGAAAACTAAACACAAATATTTCAAAACTTCGGCATAGCCTGCACTAGCTTTAAATTGCTTCTATTTATGTATTTCATTATGAAAAAAAGTGTCTCACATTTACTGAAAATACACCAAATCAATAAGCCAGATCATAAAAATAAATCAGAACAAAATGAAAATGGAAATCAAAAGTACTCATCACTGAGTTTCACTGTCCATGCCTTGCCCCTTTTATCTTGTCTTTAGTGACAACTGCAATCAACATAATTTCTGGTCTTTGTGTTAAAAAAAAGATTTAGGTCAGACATACTTTTCTATACTTTGTTGAACATACTTAGAACAAGTAGACATAACTACTTGCTCTAGAAAAGACATGCTCTTCAAAGATAAGACTGCAAACCAACTAAAATACGTTGCTTATTAAGGTTGCTAGCTTTTCCTTCAAGACTCACTATAAGATCTTTGCCTCAGTAGGCACTCCAATGCAAAGCCATCATGTCATAAACTCTGCCTATATCCAAACCATTTGAAAGTCTCACAAGCCCTGCCTTAAAATCAATAGGGAAGACTCTAAAACCCAATAAATACCCTTAGATCTTTTTATGGTGGCAGTCTACTTAATTGCAGAATATCTAACAACCTTAGCTTCTCTTGGTCAAAGTGTTTCTGGTGATCTTTTGAGGGGTCAACAGTCTATATTAGGAACAGCTTTTGGGGAGAAGCACAGCATTAGCCCTAAACTGAGGATGGACTAGATGTCCATCAAAATCATTCCAGGTTTCTGCATCTCTGAGTGACAGGCAGGACAGCAGGGATGCACTCCAAAGACCTGTGTCTTTGGAATCCTACCTAGGCTGAGTACATAGTCCCTCACACAGAGTTCACTGAATTCTCTTCAAAATGATTATGCAGAGAAATAAAGAAATTATCACAGAGGTGGGAGGTGTGAGCACAATGGATAAAAAAGATTAAAGGACATCTTAAAATATTCTTGTAAAACATTCCTTGTTATGGTAATAATAGTTGCAGCCACCGGGGTGATTTAAGTAGAGGAATTGAATTTAATGAGATAAAATCTAACAGTATTAGGAAAAAGAGTGGAAAATTTGGTGAGACCCATTGTTCAGCATAAAAACAAAGTGTTTTGCTCTGTTAACTTCAATCTAAATTTGTTGAAAACCCTGCTAAGTATATCCTTTCAGAAGCCTTGGTTAGGTAAATTTTCATGTTGCCTTCCTCCTTGATTTAACATATTGAGAGCTTAGTAAAAGAACAGAATTGATTTAATGGCTTAAACAATTTTACAGCTGGCAACTAATCACTAAGTCTGTCCCTATAGACATTAATGCCTCTAAATGCTCTTCTCCATATTATATGGCACAAATAAGCTTCACCTGCCATCCAAGTTGATGCTTAGCGTTGAGTTCCACCACAAAATATCTACGTCTTTCACATATTAGCAAGAATTGTGTATTTTCCAGATCATTTTATGGAGAAGGAAATAGGGAAGAATATACACCTTGCAGATCAGAACCAGAACTTTGTCAGGTAATTCACAAACCACTTTACTTATGTCCCAATAGCAGACACCTCTCCCCCCTTCTCCTCCCCTCTGCCATGGTGTTAAAATGACAAGAACAACAAAACCCTCCATTATTCTCAGAAATTTGGATCTGAAGTGCTCACCCCACGTAGGTAAATAAAGGCTTCACTCAGAACACTTATTATCCCTTAAAGCATAATCCCCTCCTCCCTCCTTTGCCAAAGCTGCTGATCAAAACAATCTCCAAAGACAGAGAGGATTGTGCTATCCTCCCTACCTGCCAGCTCTCCTCCATATTGTTTTGCTTATATAACCTAAATTTTCACTTAGTTCTTAAAGTATTTTTTGGTCTGTGGAGTCCTGCACGGAAAGCACTGCTGTCAATAATGGGAAATTGCTTCACTCTTGAATTTCTTCAGTAGGATAAATGGGAAAGCAGTTTGCAAAGGTACAATAGAATAGCGATTTTTTTCTCATTTATTGTACTTTTATTACCAAAATCTTTATTTGAAAGGAAATGGTGCCAGAATTTTAAAGGAAAGTGTCATATTATACAAAGATAGAAATGAATGAATCCTCTTTTTAATAATATTTTTACAGCTTTCTGACACTAAAGATTTTCTTAGATTCCAGAGATCTTTGAGTTTTCAAAATATATTTGGATTGGAGCTTTTGATAAAGTGAAGAACCTGATATAGCCCTGGAAATATTTGTTTCTATTTGGCATTATTAGAAAACTTTTCTGTCAATAAGTTTAATTTCTATTTTAATTAATAAGAAATTGCCTGGAATATTCTGATTTAGAGTGTATAATTTCTTTATATATGCATTCCTGCTATAATGTATAAAAATTATTTGCAGCATAAAATAGAAAAATGTAATGCATTAATGCCTTTAATATTAATGTTTTTTAAAAAAACAAAAGGAAAAATCTTTTAATGTATAAAAATTATTTAGAGTGTATCAGCCTTGCAGGGCCCACCTCTGACTTACCAAGGACAGGGTGGTGGCAGCGGCTGCCACAAGGGTTGAAGATGCAAACTGCAGCCAAAGCAAGTTCCAATGATTGCAAACATTTACAAACATACTCTCTGATCAGACATAGTTTGCAGAGCTTGCATGTCAGAGACCAACTATAGAATTGGGAGTTCTTCAGCTTAACCTCCACACACAATAAAATTTTCATTTAAAGTATAAGTGATGAAAATGTGCTGATTGATGCTCACATATGTATTATTCACACTCAGTGGTAATCACAGCAATTATTTAGAACTTAGCTTAGCAAAACATGCATTAAGGAAAGGGGTATTCTAGCACTGACAGGTAGTGATGATAAAAGGCAGACCAACTTTTAGCATCGTTAAGTAAAATAAAATAGCTGCCAGCATTGGGTATTCCCAGGAGAGACCCTTTTCTGAGAAGGGCTTTTCCAGAAGACAAGAACAATTACCCTGCAGGGGTCGAAGATCCACATGTCAGGAACTTCAGACGTCCATATATCAGGAAAAATCATGAAAGACTGAAATGGGCAAAATTGATTACAGAGTGTTTTGTCTAGCACACCCTTCTGGGTGATTTTTACTTTCTCTGTTTTGAGTTATTTTACAAGTCCGTAATTTATTGAAAACTGGTCATTGAAATGATTTTTGAATGCAGAAATGCAAATTGAATATTGCGAAGACGTAATTGATTATTGCCCTGTGGATATTGACCAATATTGCACTTACTAAGTGTGCTGGTCTGAAAAGAAGTATGCCCCCTAAGAAAAGCCATGTTTTAATATAAATCCCATTTCATACAGGTAGAATAATCTCTATTCAATGCTGTATGTTTGAAACTGTAATGAGATCATCTCCCTGGATGATGTGATTTAGTCAAGAGTGGCTGTTAAACTGGATTAGGGGATGACATGTCTCCACCCATTTGAGTGGGTCTTGATTAGCTTCTGAAGTCCTATAAAAGAGGAAACATTTTGGAGAATGAGAAACTCAGAGAGGGTAGAGAATGTTGCAGCACCACGAAGCAGAGACTCCACCAGCCAGTGACCTTTGGAGATGAAGAAGGAAAACGCCTCCCGGGGAGCTTCATGAAACAGGAAGCCAGGAGAGAAAGCTAGCAGATGACGCCATGTCTACCATGTGCCCTTCCAGCTGAGAGAGAAGCCCTGACTGTGTTCGCCTTGTGCCTTCTCACTTGAGAGAGACCCTGAACTTCATCGGCCTTCTTGAATCAAGGTATCTTTCCCTGGATGCCTGTGACTGAACATTCTATAGACTTGTTGTAATTAGGACATTTTCTCAGCCTTAGAACTGTAAACTAGCAACTCATTAAATTTCCCTTGTTAAAAGCCATTCCGTTTTCTGGTATATTGCATTCCAGCAGCTAGCAAACTAGAACACTAAGTCAATTTTTTTCAGCTCTTCTGATTGCCTAGGTATGTGTCTGCTCTTAGGATTTTTCTTTGAGCCAGTTGTAACTTACAGTTCTCTCATTTTATTAATCAGTTAAAGAAAATGTTTGAGACATGTTCATTTTATATTTGTATGAGTCACGATTACATTTATTAAAAAACCTTTTGACACTTATTTTTGCATTTAAATAGTTGATTTGGAATAAACAAGGCAGAGTGACTGTAAAGATGAAGAAACTGAACTTGAGTTACTTGTTCTAAAACAATGTATCAAATAATACCAGTGTTTACTACACACTGCCATTATCTTTGATTTTAGGAGAAGACAAATTTCAGAAATCTTTACCAAATATAATGGAAATGTACTGTGCATTTTATGGTGAAGATATTCTAATGGAAATGTTTTGATGCAGAGACATTTAAATGTCACTAGAATTGATCTGGAAGAAACAAAGTTAAAGTTATGAACAATATTGCAAATTCTGAAATTCATTGTAAATTATCATTATACATCTCCACCAAATATATCCTTATCTTCCTAAGTATGTGTATAGTTGTTGTTCATGTGAAGGAAACCATTAAAAATTCATGTAATAGGGCGGGCCACAGTGGCTCACTGGCAGAGCTCTTGCCTGCCATGCCAGAGACCCAGGTTCAATTCCTGATGCCTGCCCATGCAAAAAAAAAAAGAATCATGTAATAAGTTTTCTTCAACTATGAGTGAAGCTTTATTATCAAATCTGGTTATGAAAGCCGTTGAATATGAATACATGAAGGAGGCTAATTTTGATGAGGTCTGACAAGTTTGCAGAAAGAAAGGCTCAAAAATGGAAAATACAATGCTATTATTCATTAGTGCGAGGGATGAAAAAAAGATTTTTCCTTTTGTTTTTTTAAAAAACATTAATATTAAAGGCATTAATGCATTGCATTTTTCTATTTTATGCTGCAAATAATTTTTATACATTATAGCAGGAATGCATATATAAAGAAATTATTATTTATTTAATTTCATGATTATTACTGAAAATAATTTTGTCATATTGAGGACGGTGGTGTTGAAAAAATGATCTGCTTTGTGAACATTGAATACGTTCCTGGGAATTACCATAAGATGCAAATCCTTCCTAATAATCCATGGGTCCTTAACAAAGCTTCTGTATCTTAAATATACATTCCTGTTGAGAAGGCAGTTTAATAAGTAGGATCTGTCAGCACAGCTCCTTTCCGGTCTCTACTTTGGTAAGTTTAAGTAGAATGACGTCTAAGCATTACTTTTTCTCTGTGAATTGGAGTTGATTCAACTTAAGACAATGGTCTTCAAATTGGGATACATATATGCCTAGAAGAACTCATGTGCAGAGTATTTTAAGATAATAAATTTCCAGATCCTCCAATCTTACTTAAAGTCTACATTCACTATGGACTTTCTCCCGTTTATGGAGAGATGGTATAAAGACACATTTAAATGTAACTGGGTTATTTTGTGGGGCATCCAGAAGTTTTGAAATATTTGAATAAAGTCCATAAATACATTTTTTATAATTGCACTATTAATTAAAGTCCATAGTTTAACTTCAGGTCCACTGTGTCCTATAGTTCCATGGATTTTTTTAAAGTTGTATTCTATTGCCATTTATACAATCTAACATTTCCACTTTTAATCATATTCAGATATATTCAGCGCTGTTAATTTTGTTCACAATGTTGTGCTGTCATCACCACCATACATTTCCATCATTCCAAATAGAAATCCTGTACATTTTAAGCTTTAATTTCCCATTTCCTATTACTTCCCCCTCCGCTTCCCTGGTAACCTATATTCTAGATTCAGACTTTATGAGTTTACTTACTCTAATTGTTTCAAACTAGTGAAATCATACAATATTTGATTTTTGTGTCTGGCATATTTCATTCACCAAGATGCCTTCAAGATTCATCCAGGTTATTGCATGTACCAGGACTTCATTCCTTTTTATGGATGAATGATAGTTCATTGGGTGTAACACCACATTTTATTTATCCATTCATCAGTTGATGAACACCTGCATTGCTTCCATATTGACGCAGTTTAAAACAGTGCAGCTAATTGCCAATATCTTGGCAATTGTGAATAATCCTGCTATGAACATCAGTGTGAAAATGTCTGTTCTGGTCACTACTTTCAATTCTTTGGGGTATATAGCTAGTAGTGGGATTGCCCGATTCTATGGTAGTTCTTACACTTAGCTTTCTAAGGAAAAGCCAATCTCTCTTCCACAGCAGTTGCACCATTTTATAATCCCGCTAACATTGAATGAGTCTTCCTATATCTCTGCATCCTCTGAAACACTTGTGATTTTCTGAATTTTGATAGTAGCCATTCTAATGAGTGTGAAATAGCATTTCATTATGATTTTGATTTGCAATTCCCTGATGGCTAATGATGTTGAGCATCTTTTCATGTGCTTTATGGCATTTGTATATATTATTTGGAGAGACATCTAAGACTTTTGCCCATTTTTTAATTGGATTGTTTGTCTTTCTGTTGTTAAGTTGAAGGATTTCTGTATATATATATACTGGATATTAATCCTTTATCAGATATATGGTTTCCAAATATTTTCTCCCATTTTGTAGGCTGTTATTTTAGTTTCATGATAAAGTCTTTTGAGAAACAAAAGTTTTTAATTCTGATGAGGTCCCATTTATCTATTGTTTCTTTTGTTGTTTATGCTTTGGTTGTCAAGTCTAAGAAACTACTGGCCTACACAACATTTTGAAAATGCTTCTCTACATTTTCTTCTACGAGTTTCATAGTGCTAGTTCTTATATCTAGGTCTCTGATCGATTTTGAATTGATTTTTTGCATATACTGTGAGGTAGGTCTCCTGTTTGTTTGTTGGTTGGTTGGTTTGTTTCTGCAAATGAAATTCCATTTTCCCAGTATTGTTTGTAAAGAGACTATTGTTTCCCAATTGAGTAAGTCTTTTTCCACCTTGTCAAAAATCAGTTGGTCTTAAATGTCAGGGTTGATTTCTGAGCTCTTAATTCTATTCCATTGGTCTATATGTCTGTCCTTATGCCAGTACCATGCTGTTTTGATTACTATGGCTTGTAATCTGTTTTTTTGTTTTTGTGTTTTTTGTTTGTTTGTTTTTTCTTTTGCATGGGCAGGCACAGGAATCGAATCTGGATGTCCAGCATAGCAGACAAGAACTCTGCCTGCTGAGCCACCATGGCCCACCCTATAATCTGTTTTAAGATTGGGAAGTGAAGTTCTCTAACTTCATTCTTCATTTTCAAGTTGTCTTTGGGGCCCCTTGCCCTTCCATATAAATTTTGGTGATTGCTTTTTCTTCCTTCACAAATACAAATTTTACGTTCTTTTATTAATGTGCTTTTTCAATAAGGTAGGTACTTCATAGAATCATGTAATGAAATATTTATTCTTATTACTGTCTTATTTAATCTTATAAGTGTTATATTTTTTCATCTCCCAAAACTTAAAAATAAACTTACTTAACATTATTAAAGTTTTAGATATCAACTAAAAATATGCAAGTGGAATGCGTTGTTTTTCAAAGTTAGTTTGTGTGAGCATGAGCTAAAAGTTTTGATGACTACTGGATTTAAGGACCAAGCAGAAACTCTGACTGAAGAGATGGGGGTGTAAGACTCTCTCAGATGCTGTTGTCCCACAGAATTTTTGAACAACTGGTAAAACTTGGCAGTGCCATCTTTCTCAAAACTCCAGAAACATTAAAAGGTTGCAGTAACTGGACAAGTGTCAGTTCAGGAAAATTCAGGGTAATAGCAGCATGCTGCAACATTGCTGACTTCCTACCTACCTCCCCCCGGTGCAGTGGGGAGGGACTCTGCACTCCATTGTGGCTCTTTGACCATGTTCCAAAGCAGAAGAGAAACATCTATGTGCATACTGGAGTGCCTGTATGTTGAGGCCAATCTATCAGGTGGCAGCAAAAAGGATTGAACCAGGAGACCTGTATCTGACTTACTTTCCCAGAATTTGCCCTGCAGGCAAAAGAAACTTATGGATAGCTAAAGCAATGCAAGAAAAAAAAGGTAAGTTAAGTGGCCTAGGGCAAAGGATTACTTGCTTTAATTCATACACTAGAGCAACTGGGGGAAGATGAACCGAGTCAATTTCATACTGAGTAGAGGGAACTGTCAGATTGCTGTAAATGAGGGAATTCCTAAGTGAGCTCAAGTCCAGGACAAGATAAAAGACTCAGAAAAGACACTTCACTCTTGTCTCAAGCTGATCTTTATAGGAGGTCTAAATTCTGAAGGAATGAACTAGCCAAAGCAGAACCAATTAAGATACTGAAACGTGTTTTTTGCTTTCAGATGTTTGTTTATGTTAGTTCCTGACACTTAGGAAATCTCTTATGTCACTAGGTATATAGAAGCTTAAGTAACAGACACCATAGGGTATAAATCTGAGAGTTAACACTTTACAATATTAAAATGTAGAGTGAGCAACAAAATATGACAAGGGAAACAAAGAAACAGGAAATGATGGCCCATCCAAAGGAACAAGAGAAAAATTCAGGAAACATGTCTGAAGATCAGACTTTGAACATACTGGCAAAGACTCTAAAAAGCAGTCTTCAGCATATTCAAGAAGATAAAGGAAGACATAAAGAAAGAAATAAGATATGGGGACAATGATGAATGAATAATATGAGAATTTTGAAAAACAGATAGAAATATTAAAAAGAAACCAAATAGAAGAAGTATTAAAAAGAAACAAAATAGAAATTCTAAAGTTGAAAACCACAATAATTGGAATGAAAAATTCCTTAGAGGTTTCAGAACAGATTGGAGCTGGCAGAAGAAAGAATTGGCAAGCTCAAAGACAAGGCAACTGAAATCATTCAGGCTGAAGAGCAGAAAATGAAAAGAATTACAAAGAATGAGCAGCACCTAAGAGATCTGTGAAATACCATCAAGCGTTAAGGGTGTCACAGAAGGAGAAAAAAATAGTAAAAGGGGTAGAAGGAATATTTTAAAATATAATGGGAGAAAACTCCCCATATTTTAAAAAAAGAAATGATATACACATTCCAGAAGCCCAGTTAACTCCAAACAAGATGAACTTGATGAGAACTATATCCAGACACATAGTCAAACTGTGAAATTCCAACGACAATCAGAGACTGCATGAAAAAAGCAACAAGTTATGTAAAAGGGAGACTCAAAAAGAATGGGTCCTGATTTCTCATCAGAAACCATGGAGGCAAGAGGACGGTGGCATACAATATCTAAACTGTGGCAAGGAAACAATGTTAACCAAGAATTTATATCCAGCAAGATTGCTTTTCATAAATGAGTGAGAGATTAAGGAATCAGATATTCCCAGATAAACTAAAGCTGCGAGTTTACCATCAGCAGATTTGACCTACAAGCAATGCTAAAGGGAATTCTTCATGCTGGAAGGAAAGGACGCTTTTATTAGGCAATGGTTTCTTAGACTTTACACCAAAAGCACAAGCAAAAACTGAAAATAGATTACTAGGACCATCAAAATTAAAAACTTTTCAGCATCAAGGGCTTCATCATGAAAGTAAATCACCTGTGGAATGGGAGAAAATATTTGGAAACCATACATGTGATAAGAATTTAATATCCAGCATATGTAAAAAAAATCTACAGCTCAATAATAAAAAAGAGAACCCAATTAGAAAATGGACAAAATACATGAATATACATTTCTCCAAGGACGATATACAAATGGCCAAAAAGCACATGAAAATATGGCTGACATCATTAGTCTTAAGGAAATGCAAATTAAAACCTCAGTGAGATACCATTTCACATATACCTGAATGACTACCATCAAAATAAAATAAACATAAAATAATAAGTGCTAGAGAAGATGAGATATAAGAATAGTTATTCATTGTTGGTGGGAATGTAAAATGCTACAGCTGTCTTGGAATATACTTTAGCAATTCCTCAGGAAATTAAGTATAAAATTTCCCTATGACTTGGCAATCCCACTTCTAGATATATACACCAAAGAATTGAAAATGGGGACTCAAATAGATATTTGCAACTTGATGTTTATGTAGTCATTATTCACAATTGCCAAAAGATGGAAGCAACCCAAATGTCCATCAATAGAGGAATGGAAAAACAAATGTGCCATATACATACAGTGGAATTTATTCAGCCTTAAAAAGGAATGAAGTTCCAATACATGTAGCAATATCAATGAACCTTGAAGACATTATGTTGAGTGAAATAAGCCAGGCACTAAAGGACAAATATTGTATGATCCCAGTGACACAAAATAATTAGAATAAGTACCTTCATAGAGCCAGAAACTAAAATACGGTTTAGCAGGGGCCCAGGAGGGAGTAAGGAATAGGGAGTTAATGCTTAATTGGTACAGACTTTCTGTTTGTGGTGGTGGAAAAGTTTTTGGTAATGGACGATGGTGACAGTGGCACAGATTTCTGAATGTAATTAAATACCTCTGAATCATATATTTGAATGTCATCAAATAGGACAATTTTAGGTAGTGCATGTGTTACTAGAATAGGCATTTTTAAAAAACCATAGGACTGTACAACACACAAACAGCGAATTGTAAACTATGTGTTATAGTCAATAGTACACTTATAATATTTTCAATCAATTGTAACAAATGTATTTTACCAATGCATGTGTTAATAATAGGAAAAACCATGTGCGTGAAGGAGGACATATGGGAACTCTGTATTTCGGCATGATTTTTTCTGTAAACCTATAACTTCGCTAATAAAAGTATAAAGTAATGGATGTAGGGGTAGAATTTTCACCTGCAATGCAGAAGATCTAGGTTCTATGCACTTCCCAAAAAACAAACATAACAAGCAAAACAGACAAACAAGAATTCAACAAATGATGCTGCAATAATGGGATACTCACAGGGAAAAATTATGAAATGTGACCCTGTCATACAACATACAAAAAAAGGAATATATATATATATATATATATATATATATATATATATATATACACACACACATAAACATATACATATAAACAGAGCACCAGGCAGCTGGCAGTTGAGTTATTTTACTGATCTGCCATTAGTCTTCTACCATAGACTGTCTACGTAAACTGTTAGACCAAGTCCTAAATGAAAATGTTAGAACCCTTTGTTTGAAATGTATTAAAAATTTCAAGAAAACATCAGCAGAGCATTAAACCAAGTATAAGGCTCTTCTACGTTCAGGACCCTATGTGACAGTACAAGTCAAGCACCCATGAAACTGATGATTTATCATTTTCCATGCACATCAGAATGTCATATTTCCATACTTTGCACAGAAGTTCTAATTCTGATTCAGCTCATTTCACCTGGGAATCTGCAATTCATCCTTTAAATCCCAGATTTCTAGGCTATCCCATATGGACCATATGACTTTGTCTTCTGTTTTCCCAGACACCTTGTGCACAAGTGTATTGTTTTGTGCAATTATCAGGTGTATTGTGATTGCTTATGTTTCCTTCTTGTTTGCTAAGACGTTTTAAGTTCATGATCAAGACCTTCATACCTGTTTAACCACAAAGGTTTGGTACATTGCCTTTCATATAATTGTGGAAGGGAATAAGGAGGAGGAGTGGAGGTCAGAAGAAAGAGAAGGAAGAAAGGAAAGGAGGGAGGGAGGAAGGAAGTAAGGAGGGAGGAAAATAAATGAAAATAAAAATCAATAATATTCTTTTCTCCTCTAAATTTGTGCTTTTAAATACAATTCAACCTCAGTAATTTTACATATGTTAAATACTGCATAATAAATTCTAAAGGAATAGGGAAATATTAAGATTAAAAGGGTAATATTTACCTATTCAAATTACAAAATGTCACAGCTGGGAACTCCATCTTTTCCACGTACTGAACCTCTACAGATGTTGTGGTTGGCCATGTGAAGTAGTTGACCAGTCGACTGTAGATCTGCCATACCAAGAGGGAGACCGAACCCAGAACCACCGCCACCCAGACTGCCTTCCGAACTTTGCTCCTGTTCCGAACAATATTGTGTATCCCATGAAAGGAGGTGGAGATGGCAAAGTCATGGTCAAACTTCCTTCGGTCGGTGGGAGAGGGCAGCTGTTTCTTCGAAAGGTAGAGCTTTATCTTTTCCAGGATTCCTTAAGGTTTTCCCCACAAAATAGTAAACAACAACAAAAAAGGAATGAATTGAGAACCCTTAAGGCTATGGTGTCTGGAATGCAACTCACATAATTTAAAAAAGATTACCAAAATTCATTTTGAGTTGGGTGATTTATTCAGGAATCAAGAATTGTAAGTCTTGACTTTAATAAGCCTTTTAAAGTGATATGCCTCTTAGTGCAAATTTATTAGTAACATCACATTTTTTTCCTTACAAATGAATGTAACTTCCATAACTTCGTATGCTTTACAAAAAACTGTTTTATTTCTACTGTTTATTTAATCTGAATATTTAATTTTTTTGCATGGGCAGGCACTGGGAACTGAACCCAGGTCTCTGGCATGGCAGGTGAGAACTCTGCCACTGAGCCACCATCACACCACCCTGAACATTTAATTTTTAAGCTCCATAATTAGGTAACTAATCTATTTTCTACTTCTTTAGAAAATGAGTTAATCTTTTCAAGACTCAATATTCAATGAAATCGTGTTTATTTGTAAGAATTCATGAAGGCGGTCCTAAAATATTCTCTATAATATATGATACAGTCAGAAGATTCTTTTGGTTTGATTTGGGTTTATTTTCCTGTTGGAGAAGATGTGGAGAATTCTGTGGTTGAATGAAGGCTGCAATGAGATGCAGTTAAGACAATGAAATGGACTTTGGAGTAGGAAGATGTAGCTTTCAATCCAAGCTGAGTCTTTTCTAACCTCTGTGACTTTAGCTAAATTTCTTAATCTCTCTAATACTTTGTTTCTCTTCTGTCAAATGGAAGCAATAACAGTATCTACCTCATGAGTTTATTTTGAATATTAACTGAGATAATACCCAGAGAGGTTTAGCTCATTACCCAGATCATAAGTATTCAATAAATATTAACCTTTTTAAAAAATTATTCTGCTAATTTAGTTGTGATGTGGTGAAATATTCAGGAACTTAAGCAAACTAAGATTCTGATATAAGAAACGAATTCTTAATGCTTTTATTTAAATGCTCATAGCTAGGTGAATTAGCTTTTATATCCTTTGTTTCAATTCAAGAAAATATTACTTCTACCAACTAACCAGCATTAACTTAATAAAAATGGTTCATTCTCTACTTATCATGAAATCATTATCCGACACTTCATGTTTAATTAAGAGCCCTATGAGCACTTTTTAAGGAATGCCATTTCATTTCTAAAGTGTTGGGACACAATTACAAATAGCATTATGATTATTTTACAGAGTCTATTTGCTAAGCAGGAAGGCGGATATTAATCAAATGAGCTTGAAGTTGGATTAAAATATTAGCATACCCTCCACATAATGTTTTTAGGATCAGATTAGGTAACATATATAAAGTAAAAGGCGCAATCACAGGGTGGGCCACAGTGGCTCAGCAGGCTGAGTTCTCGCCTGCCATGCTGGAGACCTGCGTTCGATTCCCGGTGCCTACCCACGCAAAAAAAAAAAAAAAAAAAAAAAAAAAAAAGGCCTAGTCACAGGGGAAAACAAGAAGTTAAAAAAATTGCTATTATTCCTATTGTCAAATTAAATCTACTTAAGTTATTTTGCATACTATTCAGTCATTATTTAAAATCCCATGAGAAGAATTCACTGTGGTAAAAAAACGACTCACTCTGAGCAACTTGCAACTTTCCTATTAGAAGCACCAAAGCTGTTGGAACAGAAAGCGCAATCTAGTAACCAGTAACTGAACCTAGCAAAGGGTTTCTGGTTGTAAGCACTACATTGCAAAATATGTTTCAGGTTTACTTATCAAATATTAACCCATACAGACTAGATCAATGCCTTGACATTTGTTTTGCCCTTACTGGAGTATTCCCAGCCATTTGCAAGAGTTTTAATACAGTTTGTAAAATTGCTATTCTTTTACATGAATTATTGTTTTAGGTTAAGGAGAAATAAGGTAATGCCTTACTACGAGGAAGGTTGGAATTGGTTTCACAAGCAGCCTGCCAGCCTGAATAGCAGGACTTATTTCACTTTCTTGACTGAAGCATAACCTGTGTAATTGTAGAAAGTGGCCCTTGCATTGATTGCTGAGCTTCGTGGCAGGATTTTGAGGGAGACCAAACAAATGTTGTCTTTTAAAAATAAAATCTCCAGCCGCAGGATAAATAGAAAATCTGACCCAAACCAAACAAAATACATAGATTCTTGCATGGAGCAATATTTTTACAACTATTTTTGGCTCCCTCATACACTTACTCATTTCCTAAGTAACAAAAACTATTTTACTATAGGGTTATATATGGGAAAATTATGTCTAAATATGTGAAGAAAACCAAAGCAAACAAACAAAAACCTGTATCACTTACATTACAGTCCAGTAAAATTAGAAAACGGATTTCCCAAATGGAAAATAAATGTTCTTTTCTCTTTGTGAATTTGCAGTCTCTATAAATGAAAATTGCATTATAAAGGAGTAACCTTTCTGAGGATTATACTCTTGACCCACTTTTCTTACCAGAGGCTTTTGGTTTCTCAGTCGGTTCCATCTGTGATTTCAGGGTGCAGAAGTCCCCAGGGTATAGCCAGTTTTCCTCAATAACTATATTCATTTTGTAGCCTTTATATAAAATACAGCAGTAGAGGTAGTAAAACGCAGAGGCAATTTAAATGTTTGTGTTGCCATGTTTTGCCTCATAAAGCATATAATCTGCAAATGAAAAATGCTGGCAGACCCAGCGATGGCCATTTATGGACTGATGAAAAGCTATCCTAGATTGGAAACCAAAAAGTTATCACGAAGATTGAAAACCAAAAAGTCATCATGAAGAAACAGCTTTCCCAGAAATAAAGGGGCAATCCCTGTTAAATATCTATGGTTTCAAAGTGCCATCCTGTGTGATCCAAATTTGGGTGACCCACCTGGGAGAGAGTGTCCTTTAGCTTTTAATGCTTCTTCTCTCTTAATACTCCATTGAATCAAAATGCAGCTGGAATGAAATTGTCATGGTCAAGATGTCTTTTCCTTGTTAAAGTTTTTTTTTTTTTCAGTTATAGTGATTTGTTTCTAACAAATCTTAAGTAGCCAGTGGAAATAGCAAAAATAATAAAAAAAAAATCTCTTCCAGAAGAAATGCTTATTGAAAGCATATAAATTTGATAAGGTAAGAGGCTAATTATTTGTTTATATTAGCAATTTTGAGATGTTTTTAAAGTATTGTATTAAAGTTGAGAATGTGCATTATTGTGTATAAATGGTGCCATCTCTTGGCTCACCTCAGGAGTTCAGAGCCTCTCAGATCTGCCACGCAAATATTTTACAGTATATAATCACTAACCATTAGTGTAGCACTTTTACATCTATTTCTTTGAAAACTTGATTCTATAAGTTGAAATTAATCTTATATGGAGGCAGACTAAATACGTCGAATGACATATTTAGCAAGCGTCCTGGGAACACTTCCCCAACCATCAAAGTAAAGCTTCAGAGAGCTTGATGTAGAAATGTCTCTGTTTAAAGATCTGTTCTTTTGGGTTAAATTACCATATGGCAGAGCGCCCGACGGCTAAGATCTCATAAGAATGATGGAAAACCTCATGACAAGGCTGAAAGCAAGTGGCCTGGCGGGACTGCGCCAGCTAGATGTCCTCTTTTTCCCCCTCCCACAATGTGTTTTCGCCCCCTTACAAAATATTCCTCATGGCTCGTTCTTGATAAACAACTTTGGGCAAAATCAGTTTCGGCACACATCTAGGGTACGTGTGTATGGATTGTATGTATTTCTTTAGTATGTATGGTGTCAGCACTGTTCTAAAAATAGTAACCGTTGCAAGGGTATTTAATCAACTGAGTAGCTCTAATAAACACCTTTTTGCCTCTCAAGAAGCTCAGTCCTTCTTTCTTCTCATGCGGCTCCCCTGAAACTCTCTGCAGGTTCCGAGGTGACAAGAGGTGCCCAATGCGGGGCCTTGTCATCAGAAGCAATGCCTAGGGGGTGAGTTTTGTCCAGACCAATTCTCACCGTAAGAGAATCACAGTACGCTAGATACTGCTGGTGTGCTTCCATTCTTCTTTCACTTTCCCAACTCTGGGCTCTGATGTTCCAAAAGAGCAGGACCAATTTCTTAAGATTATTCAACATGGGCAACCTCAGCATAAATCCCTTCCTTATATGGGATTTGAAAGTACTAAAAACAAGTGTTAATAAAAATGGACTCTGAAGCTCCTTTACAACAAAAACAATTGTAGCATCTATTACTCACAGATATGGTGTTCATGGATGGGATTTTAAAACTCCTGTTAAAACAATTGTAACTCCTGCTCAATATAGTATTGGGTGATTAGAATTTCAGGAAGGCTGTACCCAATAAGCCATTCAAAATATCGACAGGCAAATTCCCATTGAAGCAAGTGTGCTCCTGGTAAGAAATTGTTGCAGTGTGAGCTCAGCTGGGAGGGCTGGCTGTCCTGCCAGAAGGAGATGAACTTTAGTGAGGTTTTCTAGGTCCCAGGAAGCTCCTCTCGGTCCCTAACCAGTTCCCAGAGGACCACCTGGACCCTATCATGTAAGCTACTTGAAACTTGACCATTGCATAAATTAAACATCAATGAGAAATAGCCTAAAAATAGAACTTTAAATTTCAATAGCATCTTATAATTAAATTCATTTTGTAAAAAGTCACAAACAAAGTGAGGTGCCTTATAATCAATCTCTTTAAAAATATACGGTGACCATAAAACTCTAAAGAAATGCATTTTTTTAGAAAACAAGTTTAATATCTATATGTACCATCAATCCTTATTAAAAATGAATATTAATGTTTCAAATATGCATTAATTAAAGCATTTTAAGTATTTAACATTATTCTAACAAGTTTAATTGTAATGGTAACTGTATGTGGTAAGATTTTGCTTAAAAACATTTTCCAAAATCATTTTAGTAACTAAAATATGAAAAACATGTAAGATGTGTTTTTTTGTTTTTGTTTTTGTTTTTGCAAGGGCAGGCATCAGGAATCGAACCTGGGTCTCTGGCATCGCAAGCTAGAACACTGCCTGCTGAGCCACCGTTGCTCGCCCAAGATGTGTTTTTATTAAAAAAAAAAAAAAAAAGAGAGAGAAAGAGAAAGAAAGTTTTGTCCTAAAATAAATTAAATGGCTGTTACAAAATGAGAAAAGTATAAAACAAGGCCTGAATAAATATAAGTTACTGAAGGTTTATAAAAAAGGAAATTATGGGGTGGGCCACGGTGGCTCAGCAGCAACAACAATTGCCTGCCATGCCAGAGGACCCGGGTTCGGTTCCCGGTGCCTGCCCATGTAAAAAAAAAAAAAAAGAAATTATGGTCAAAGTTAAAAAAAAAAAGAATCTATTTACAATGTTTCTAAAAGCTTTAATATCAAATAATATACTAATGCAAAACTAAAATTTAGTTTTCTCTATTTTAATGAAGAATTATAAAATTATTTTTTAAATAATCAATATAAAAAGCAGAAACTCTATGTTTTATCAAAACTTCTTATACTTTATGTTAACTTTATCATGTCCTTGGCTATATAAAAAATAAATAAATAAATCATCTCACTGTTTAAAAAGGCTAAGTCAAAAAAATTCCCAACTTCCTATTCAGTTATTTTTATTTCCCACTACTTCAGCTCCTACAAAATTATTAGGCCAACTGCCCTCTCATTTGGGTTATTTAAAATAAATCTTTTTACCACAAACTCCCTTACAAAGCTTAAAAATATCATAGTGTCAAGGAACTGATAAGCAAATTCTGAAACGAGAGTGTCCAGAGGCTTTGGCAGTAGCGACCCTAACACTGTTTTTTGGTCCCAGATTATTAAATTTAGATAAACCTAGTTTGCAAATCACCATTGAGGGCCAGCCCTTCACTGGGTTAGTAAACACAAAAGCTAATATTTCCATCATGTCTACTTCCAATTGGCCTGAGGAGTGGCTGCTAAATGACTGCCAGTTTCTTGTACAAGGGATTGGGGGCTTCTCAACACCACAACAAAGTAAGAATATGCTACAGGTCCTACTGCCCTCACAATAGAAGTGGTTTGTTTCAACCTTATGTCATACCTATGCCTATAAACTTATTGGGCTTAGACCTTTTATCACGATGGCAAGCAAAACTATTGTTACCTCCTTTTTCATAGGGGCCACTGTTCCTTTAAAACCTCTCGCCCTTACTTGGCTCACAGACATGCCGATATGGGTTGATCAGGGGCCCCTAAAAGAGGAAAAGTTTAAGTTTGCTCACTTACCAGCAGAAGAGCAATTAACACAGGGCACCTGGAAAAACCTACCAGTTCATGGAACACTCCTGTGTATGTTATTCCTAAAAAAATCTGGAAAATTAAGATTGATATACGATTTAAGACAAATTAATGCTATCATCCAACCTATGGGAACTTTACAATTAACAACACCTAATCCTGCCATAATCCCAAGGGAATGGCCCCTAATTATAATTGATTTACAAGACTGCTTTTTCACTATTTAGCAGCCAAAGATAAGGAACGCTTTGCATTCTCTCTTCCTTGCCTTAATAACTCCACCCCTTCTGTTCGATATCATTGGACTGTACTTCCTCAAGGTATGTTAAATGGTCCTACTATATGTCGATTGCTAATACATCAGATTAGTCAACCAATCAGGCTTCAATTTCCGACCATCTTTATATATCATTATGTGAATAATATCTTGTTAACAGCTCCAAATGAGAATATCCTTAACCAAGCCTTCACGGCTTGACAATTTAAAATAACAAATGCTGGTCTAAGAATAAATCCTGAAAAACTTCAACATACTACCCCTTGGAAATACTTTGGTTTTATTTTGATAGAAAAAATTGTTAAGCCTCAGAATCAACAGATTTCAATTGCTTGCTTAAAAGCTTTAAGTGACTTCCCAAAACTATTAGAGGCTATCAATTGGATTAAGCACTCCTTAGAAGATCCTACATATCAATTAACTCATCTTTTTAATACATTAGAAGGTCCATCAGATCTCAATTGCCCTCATACTTTGAATCCCAGAAGCCCAGAGAAAACTGTGGCTCATGACAGACTCCATCCAACAAAAATATCTTCCTTGTTACATTCATTCCTTTCCAGTACGCTTGTTCTGTGTTTTCACCATGCATTCTCCTACAGGAATTCTTGGACAATTAATTCCTGGCCTATCTTGCCTGGAATGGATTTTTCTTTCCCACCTTCCTAAGCACTCTATTAATCCAAATTATTGTTTACTAACAACCATCATTGCCAAAGGACAACTGCATTGTCATAAATTGGTTGGATACAATCCTGCTTACATATAACTTAAATTAACCCCCAAACAACTTAAACATTTATTGTCATTTTCTTTAGATTTTCAGATAGCTCTAGCTGACTTCACAGAAGAAATCTTTCTGTCCTTACCCCCTGACAAGTTGCTCCAGCAATTTGCCAGCTTTACTTTTGTTATATCCAGTTTATTGTCTCCCAGACCACTTTAAACGGAGCTCAAGCTGTATTTGCGTATGAATTGGGAAAAACAAGTAAAGCCACTTTTACCTGGAAGGAAGACAATTCTTGGCATTCCTTTACCTTTTCTCAACATTCTTCAACTCAAAAAGCAGAAATCAATGCAATCATTTGGGCCTTGCGACATTTTTCTGCAAAGCCTTTAAACATTGTAAATGACTCAAAATGTACAGTCTACGTTGTACAAAATATCGAAACAGCCTTGCTTGTTAAAAGAAACTCCTGATCAATCTTTGCATGATCTTTTTCTAACTCTGCAAACTCTCTTACTTCAATACAAATTTCAACTATATATCACTCATAGTCGATCTCATACTAAACTTCTGGGACCATTAACCGAAAACAATGCTCAGGCTAACTCTATAGTCACTCTAAATCTCTCCTTTCACAAGGCCGTGGCCTCCCATGAATTTTATCATCAAAATGCAAAAACTCTGCAGTAAATGTTTCACATCGCTGCCAAACAGGGTATAAGAAATTGTCAAAGCATGTGCTAACTGCCAAAAGGTTTCTAGACCTACACCCCTAGAGGACTCAATCCCTGCAGTCTGTAAGCCAATGAATTATGACGCACTAATAGTACTCATTGTTCTAGTTTGCTAGCTACCAGAACGTAACACACCAGAGATGGATTGGCTTTTAATAAAATGGGGATTTATTTAGTTAGTTCTTCAGAGGAAAGGCAGCTAACTTTCCACTGAGGTTCTTTCTTACATGGGAAGGCACAGGATGGTCTCTGCTGGCCCTCCCTCCAGGCCTCTGGGTTCCAACAACCTTCCTCAGGGTGATTCCTTTCTGCATCTCCAAAGGCCTGGGCTGAGCTGGGAGTGCTGAGATGAGGTATGCCGAGTTGCTTGGGCTGTGCTATGTTGTGCTCTCTCATTTAAGCACCAGCCAATTAAATCAAACGTCATTCATTGCAGTAGGCATGCCTCCTAGCTGACTGCAAATGTAATTAGCAACAGATTAGGTTCATGTACCATTGGCTCATGTCTGTAGCAACAAAACTAGGTGCCTTCACCTGGCCAAGTTGACAACTGAATATAACTACCAAACTCATATTCCTATGTTTGGACCCCTGAAATATGTACATATAAGTATCACCACCTTTTCTCATTGTATCTTTGCCTCTGCACATTCAGGTTAAAAAAAAAAAAAAGTCAACATGTCAAGGCCCATTTGCTAAAAACAATCTCCTTTTTAAAAAAACCTAACAAAATAAAAACAAATAATGGGCCAGCCTTTATTTCTCATGCTTTACAACTTTTCTTCCAGCAGTGGAATATTATACATTCCACCAGTATACCACATAATCCACAGGGGCAAACCATCATAAAACGTGCTCACGGCCTCTTAAAAGCATGCTTGTTTAAACAAAAAAGGGGGAAGGAACAAGGGTGATCAACTCTCCTCTAAGGAAAGATTACTCTCCCCTAAGGAAAGATCACATAAAGTTCTACATATTTTAAATTTTTCAGAGTGTTATTTGGCAGGCTATATAGCCATAAAAAAGCCAAAACATTTTAATGCTACAAAGCATAAGGGGCCATGCCCATTAGTACTTTATAAAAACCCAATAGAAAAGAGTCTCTGAAAGGGGCCACTGCTAACCTGGGTGTTCTAGTTTGCTAGCTGCCGGAATGTAATATACCAGAAATGGGATGGCTTTTAATAAGGGGAATTTAATGAGCTGCTAGTTTACAGTTCTAAGGCTAAGAAAATGTCCCAATTAAAACAAGTCTATAGAAATGCCCAATTTAAGGCATCTGAGGAAAGATACCTTGGTTCAAGAAGGCCGACAATGTTCAACGTTTCTCTCTCAGCTGGAAGGGCACATGGCAAACATGGCGGCGTCTGCTGGCTTTCACATGGCTCTACCAAAAAAACACTCTCTCCAAAATGTTTCCTCTTTTAAAGGATTCCAGTAAGCAACTCCACCTTCAGAGGGTGGAGACACACCTCCATGGAAATCATCTAATCAAAAGTTACCACCCACAATTGGGTGGGTCACATCTTCATGGAAATAGTCAAAATGCTCCCACCCAGCAATATTGAATAAGGAGCAAAGGGCATGGCTTTTCTGGGGTCCACCACAGATTCAGACCGGCACACTGGGGAAGAAGATATGCTTGTGTCTCCACTCCTCCAGGTGTGTGGTGACTTCTAGCTCATTTGGTGAAACCTTACCATGGACCTATCCAAGAAAACCCTCCAGTCAACCATGCTCAACTGAAGCCTGCAAAACAGAAGACAACCCAGGATCCAGAGACCCTCATCCCATCACTGAAGATTAGCATCTCTCATCAAAGAAAGTGTCAAAACCTCAACAAAGAGAGGTTTTGAAAAATAGAAGCATTTGAAAAAAACTGTAGAAGATTCCTGGGAACTCTTATTATTGCATGCATAATTTCTCTAGTTATATGAGCTGGAACTGCCACTATGGCTATTGTCTCTTTAACTACGTCCATTGAAACTGCTGATCAAGTAAATTGCCTTGTTAAAAATATTACAAATGAATTAATAGTGCAAACTGATGTTGATAATGAAATTTCAACCTGACTTAATGCATGAGAACCTGCTGTCTTACGTCTAAGGAGAAAAGCAACACACTTGAGCTATTTGTCTGTCTCTTCAATGTGATTTTAACTATGCATCTATTTGTTACTCCTCTTCCCTGGAACAGCTGTCAATACTCATGGGAATCTATGAGTCTGCATATACAGAAGGTTATCAGGGGAAGCATAACCCCAAATGTACGGTCTTTAGGAACGTCTCTAAGACAATAACTCCATGATATACTTCTGAGCTTGCATAGTGGTTTTATCTGCAAGCTACTTCTGAGGGAATCTCTCAACTCAGCACCAGTCATTGGTTTCCCTCTTTAAATTTACAAGCCTGGTCCAATACATTTGTAATCATTTGCGTTGGTCTATTGATCATGTTCATTCTGCTCAAGTTGTTTAGAAATAACCAGGCCTCTTCCCATCCAGTACGTTTCATGATGTTTTTTAATGATGACCCAAAACGACAAAGGGGGAAATATGGCAGAGCGCCCAGCAGCTAAGATCACATAAGAATGACGGAAAACCTCATGACAAGGCTGAAAGCAAGTGGCCTGGTGGGACTGCGCTAGCGAGATGTCCTATTTTTCCCCTTCCCACAATGTGTTTTCCCCCTTTACAAAGTATTCCTCATGGCTGGTTCTTGATAAACAACTTTGGGTAAAAACATTTCCTGGCACACATCGAAGGTTGGTGTGTATGGATTGTATGTATTTCTTTAGTATGTATGCCGTCAACACTGTTCTAAAAATAGTAACTGTAGCAAGGGTATTTAATCAACTGAGTAGTGCTAATTAACAGCTTTTTGCCTCTCAAGAAGCTCAGTTCTTTCTTTTCATGTCGCTCCCTGAAACTCTCTGCAGGGCAAAGCGTACGTCAGGTATAGTCTTTTAAAATGTAGGTACTCCTGAGATGAATACAGCTAACTTACCTCTTCACCCTTCCTTGCTTACCTTTCTTCCTTTATTCTTTCTTCCAGCTTTCCACTAGTCTTTGTGGAATGGCTGTGACATACGAGGTTATGTATTAGAGTGCCAAGAAGCCCTAAGTTATCAGTTATCCAGTGTGACCTGCTTAGCACAGAGTAACCAGTGCTTTAAATTCTGGGAGAGACTGATTCAAAGAGAGCCTCATCTTGAAAAAGCTGGCCTGGCCTGAAAGGGGGCACAATAAAAAAACAACATGGAGACTGTGCTATGGAGCAAAAGAAAAAAAAGATCAGAAAAGGGCCTTCCAAAGTTATTCTTTATCAGCTTCATAATTTAACAAAGACACGGACATAATCAGAAATTTTCTTAAAGTCCATTTAGTGTTCACTTTCATTTCACTTTTTCTTTCCTCTTGGCTACAACCTTTTGATACTTTCTCACAGTGCTTTTCTCCAACAGAGAAAGAAAGAAAAGAAAAGAAGGTGGAAATGACAGAAAAGAAGTAAGGAAGGCAAGGCCTCCCATATCCAGTCTGTCCTTGATTAAACAAACTAAGAATAAAACAAAAGGAAACCTCATTTTTATATGCTCAAACTTGTTCCTCTCCTCTATGATGTTTAAATACAGAGGAAGGTATTTGTTCTTGCTTGCATAGATCTAGCTCCTTATCTCTCTGCCACTTTAGAATGAGCTTCAAGTTCCTTTTCTCCTTTCTTCAGTTTAAAAAATAGGTACTTCGCTCTCACCCTGACTCTATTAGTGACTTCTAGTAAATTTGAATTCAATCTTTGACTAGTTCGGAAGCAAAATCTCCCTCCCATTTTCCCTCATGTTTGAAAGTAAAGCCTAGGACCCTCTTCAGAGTTCTGTCTTGTTTCTCCTTTATTAGCCCAAGTTCAAAAATAAACACAGAAGGTTCCAGTTTCCTTGTTTCTGCTTTCTCTGCTGATCATGGCTGGTTTGCATAGCAAATGTATTTGGCAGAAGATAAATCTTCAAATCCTTTCCACATCCTCTCCTCCCCACACCATACAAAGCTTGGCAATGAATGACAAAACCAAATCCAGTGATAATCTGGAGAGTTCAGAATGATCATTATTTACCACCTCTGCACAAGAAGGATGGACAGCAGAAAATCATTTATTTAACACTGATAAATGCAAAAGACAAAACGGAAGAGAGTGGATAGCAAACAAGACAAGAAAAAACATTCATCCGACCTTGTGTGTGAGTACAAAACAGAGGAAGCATTAAGAGCAACATAGAGAGACATATATTTATTCCGGCCCAGTAATAGTAAATGCATTTTGATGCATATCTTAGCCAAATAATTCCCCTTCCATTTTGAAAAAATTCATATGTGTTCTTCATAAAAACTGTGATCCTCTTGGCTTGGCATATATCTTAAGGTTTGAAAAAGGTTGTCTTTGGCAACTACATTTAAATTTAGCTTTGAATTAAACTTTGTATTTTGTCATCTGTTTGGAGCAATGCATTGTCATTAATAGTGATGCAATATCTTTTTTTTTTATTTAGACAGATATGACAGAGACTACAGGGACACAAAAGAAGACAGTATAAAAATATTTTCATTTTTCTTTCATCTGAAATCGGTATTTTTCTTCATAATCTTGGAAAGAAAAATCAAAACCACCTCAAAGCATGCTTTTAAAGCAATACATTGTTCATTAGCCTCTTGCATTGGGTTTTTTAATAATACAAAAGTGGAACTGATACTTCTGTTTTCTAGTATGCCCTCTGGGTAAGTCCTGTTGGCTAGTGTTTTGGTATTCATTTCAGTATATTATTTTTATAAAGTGCTGAGTGGAAAAAATTAACTCCTGTTTGATATCTATTCAAGGCAAATAAATCCATTCATCTAAAATGAAAGCATGTCATGTAAAAGGCAGTGTAAACCATCCAGTCCAACCCTATTACCATCTCCCCACCCTCGCCCATTTCACAGACAGGAAGCTCTGGCACAGAGAAGGGTGGGCGTGCCACAAACTCAGTCTCCTGCCCTAATTTGTTTGCCAGTCTACCCAAATGCATGGAAAAATGTTGGCAGATAGAAGGCAGTCAACAAATATTTCTGGAATGAAAACGAAGTTTGTCCTAGCCTTGTACTTTCTTCTTTACACACATCATTGTAATATAAGAAATTTATTGTACTGTTTTTCCAACATTTTATTTTGAGAAGTTCATACTTAAAGGAAAATTACAAAAACTATACCATAAATAACATATATTTTTTACCTTGATTCATCAATTTTTAATATTTTCCCACATTGATGTCAACCCTCACCCCTAAATGCCTCATCCCATTATGTGTTAACCACAAGGACATTCTCTTGCATATATATATATATATAAAATACAAGAATCTCATTAAGAAATTTTAGCATTGATATAGTACTATTATTTAATATATAGTCCTTACTCAAATTTTCTTAATTGTCCCAATAATGAACTTTATAGCTGTTATAGTTCTTCAATCCAGAATGTAATCAAGGATCATCATGAACGGCATTTCTTTGTCATGTCTATTTAGTCTTCTTTAATCCAGAATGGTTCCCCAGCCATTTACTCACTTTTGTCTTTTGTCTTCTCATTATATTGCTGTTTTCGAAGAGTCCGTGTCAGTTGATATTCAGAATGCTCCTCAATTTGAAGTTGTCCAGTTGCTCCTTCATGATTGTGTCAGATCTTTATGGTAGGACTGCTGCATGGGGGATGCCATGCCCTTCACATGCCATCGCTCAAGAAGCATGCGACATCAGGGTGTCCTATTATTTGTGAACTTAAGTTTGATGACTTGCTCAAAGTGGTGTCTGCCAGATTTCTATTTGGAATGTGTACCTTCCCCCTTTTCTAATTAATCAGTAATTTGTGGGAGTAATTCTTTGAGATTAGAATATCTTGTTCCCAAGCAATCTTTTGCTCAATGATTTTTAGCATAAATCAGTTATACTCGCCTAAATTAGGGTGCTTACATCATGGTGATTTTTTGTTTCTGCCATTCTTTCTGTTTATTTGTTGGCATTCTTATGTGAAAAAGATCTTTCTCTTCTGATTTCCCTGATTTTTAAAAAAAAATTAGTATATTTATGAATTCATGGATTACTTTATGCTCTGTATATTATAATCCATTTCTAAATTTTCTCATTTAAGAATTCCTTTTAAATTTTTAAAATTCATTTAAGAAACTTCACTTTACCTCTAAAGATTAATTAAAATATGTGTACTGTGCTTACTACCATCTCATGCTTCAAAATTATCTATTAAATTAGTAATTCAAAAATCTTTTGGAAGAAAAACATTGTTAATTTGAGAAAACAAACATGTGAAGCCTCAGACCTAGGTTGACCAATTTAAAGCACCAAAATTCTTAGCCCTACAAGAGGAGATAGGGTTCATGATCATTTTAGCACTGAATTATTTGAGTGGTTAGGAAGAGAGTGGCAAAGCAGCGCATAGACTTGTAAACTTCTGGCTGTTTCTTTTAGATAACACTATAATTTATTTATACAATATTTATTTTATGCTTTTCTACCAGATATACCAGAAACCAAACTTCTTGGGTCAAAACAAAAGTAAATCACATCATTTTTATTTCTTCATCCCAATTTTCATATGATTGTAGCTAAAAGATATTGAACTTTGCTCTTCAGACTTTCATGTTCATGGACTGTTGATGTAGTTAGATTTTTAAACCCAGGAAGCAACAGTTCTTTGTACATGCTGAGTAATTAATATAGAAATATATTACATATCTGTGGCATTATCACTAACACTTATTAAATTTTGCCATGAATGTGTCCTAATCATTTGTATGGTTACAAAGTCCATACGCAGCTGATGTTTTCAGTCTTCTGAAAATGAAAGGTTTTTGGGAATCTGACAACTAATTTCCTACTGCAATTCTCTACCGTGATCTGCCATTGGCTCAGTCTGTGGGAGGTTTCTGTTTGTTACTCAGCTACAAACATGTCTACAGCCTCTGTTTAGACACCTCTGTGGTTTTTCATAGAATGTGAAAGTATTTCAGTTATTGGTCAAGGTAGGGGGAAGGACTCCACTAATGCTTAACTAGTAAGCCCATGAGATTGCAAAATATTAAATTCATACAGTACATGGCATGGTAGGCCAAGGTAGCTTGGATAGGTTCAAATTCTCCACTTCTCCCTGCAATTTTCTGTTCCTGTCTGTTTTCTCAACTTTGAACTCTTATCTCTTTTGTGTAACAGATCATTTGGGAGAAATTGATCTGCCTTCCAAGTACTTGAGCAAAAATGTTGATTTTCATGTATTTCCAAAACCTAAAGGAGGGTTAGAAGGTATGTGTTTAACATAAAGCGAAACAAAAGCAAACAAGCAACAAAAACTAACTCAGAGATGCCAAAATTTTTTTTGTAGTAGAACACTAAAGAGGCACAGATCATGAGGGATAATATTATATAAATGATTTTTGAACTCCCATGTAGATTTTACGCAATGAAAAAATACAAACTTGTCAGTCTCCTTGGAAGCTTTAAGAGTTTTAACCTTGTGTTAGTATAGCCTGGTTTTACCTTGCCTTTCAAGGGCGATCAATGAGATTATATATGCCGGATGAAACTAATGTGGCTAAACAGCAAAATGAATGCAACAATCCAGGTGGAAGCTGGGTTAGATGTAGAACCAAAGATTTTAAATTAACATTTTTACAATAGCAAGAAATAATTCTCCTTTCTTGATCTAAGAGGCTGGACAGGAGAGAGGAAGCCAGAAGGAGAAGCCATGTGATGGCTTCATACAAACCGAGGAACCCCAAGGATCGTGGATCACCAGCACCAGAATTCTGCAAACCTTGGGAGAGCGTACCATGTGTTGAGACCTTGATTTTAGACTTCAAGCCTCTAAAACCATGAAAGAACAAACTCCTGCTGTTTAAGCCAACCCATTGTGTGGCATTTGTCATAGCTACACTGGCAAACGAAACGAAACAGTTCCTTTCTTCACTAAAAGACCAGGTCCTTTGGTTTGATATAACTTCTCTCTGAAAAGTAAAATTTGATTTTCAAATGAATTATTAAGTGGATGAGATCATTTGCTGGTTTTCTTTTTTATTTAGCAAATAGTAAATTTAAAGAACAACCAAATCAGCCAATCAGTCAAGACAATTCTGAGCAGTCACTGTATAACAAAGCAAGCACCAGCTTTCACCAAGGCAAGTCTGTTTCTCAGACTGGAGAACTAGACACCGTGTTACATGGCTCCAAGAAAGTTGGAGTCTTTTAGTAGAATTATAGTGCTGTGGAGATATTGTTATTGTTGTGCAAATGGATATAACAATGGGAGAAAAATTGTTCTTTCTCTTCCAGAAAATGAAATCTATCCCTTGGTTTCTGGCAGCAGTCATGATTTGCAGGGCCTGTGGCTCTTTAGCCTCTTTAGCCTAAGGTGACAGAGAGATTTTGCTTAAAATTACCAATATCTCCTCCAACTCAGAATGATAATTTGATTCTAATAATTAAGTTTATAATTTCTATTTGTTTTTATAGAATTTCTTCCTCTTACATATGCTGTTCTCCTACTTTCTATTATCTTAGTTCAATAGATTGGTTATAGTTTGTCAGCCAGTTTGAACAAGCACCAAGATAATGAAATCGTTTAGAAAACACAGCCATTTTATGAATGGGAAGCAGCAGCATAGGCAGAGTAGAAAGAGCACAGTTTTTGAAACCAGACTTCAGATTTGAAGACAGGCTTTACCACTTACTGACTATAACCATGGAAGGTGAATCAAATGATCTGAGTTGCCATTTCTCCTTTTATATAATTAGGATTATAAAATCTCATAGAGAAGAAATTAAATGAGGTAACTGGGCCTGCCCTGTAGTAGGCTCAATTCATGTTAGCATTCATTATCACAGATGAAACCATTAGTCAATTAAAAGTGATGATAAAATAAAATCTCATCCTGAGGGATGAGGACGAGTTTGTTCCGTTTAAGTGATAATGAAAGCAAAGGAAAGAGGTGCTGAGTTTAGCATGATGAAGCAAGGGAACTTCATAAAAACAAAATAAAAATGACTTGCAAAATGTTTTTGTTAATGGCAGGCAATGGTGGCTCAGTGGCAGAATTCTTGCCTGCCATGCCAGAGACCAGGGTTCAATTAAGGGAGTCTGCCTATGCCAAAAAAAAAAAATAATAATAAGTTTTTGCTAAGAAAGTGACAATAATTGTAATTGCAAGCACATGTTTCTAATTTCTTGGTAGAAATATATCACAAATTCTATCTTCAAGTCATATACAGTCCATAATCTTTTCACTAGTCATTTAACATCGCTAACCAAACCTTTAATGCAATCAATTCCATCATGCATTATCCCTAAATCAAATTCACAAAACTTCATGGTATTTACTAGGACTAAGGCATACTATTATGTTTTCTAGAGATACATTATCTGCCCTTTAGATGCAGAGGTAAAGGAAACATTTTCCAAATGAGTTCTATAAATAGTAAATTCTCTGAAGTCATATAGGACTTCAATTTCACTGTATGTTTTGAGAAGACCTTATGGTGAAGGAAAGACTTGAACCGAGTCTTATAGAATTAAGGAAATACTTGGGAGGTCCTCCATGTCATTTTGCACCTTAAAGAGAAATCTTAAAAAATTGAATTTATTATTTTGCCACAGAAAAGCAGACTGTTTGTAATCCCCTTAAATTCCCTCTCTCATTAACATGAGCAACTCCAACTTCTTCTCCAGATGAAAACTCTAGCCCCACTTTTTCCTCCTGCTTCTGAATTAAAAATGACAAAA
>PVIY010014006.1:0-57614 GCA_004026745.1 Myrmecophaga tridactyla | reverse complement strand
GGGTATGCTGCACTTCTTGGACTGTAATTTTAAGTCTTTCATAAGAGTTGGGAAATTTTCAATGATAATTTCCTCCATTAGTTTTTCTCCTCCTTTTCCCTTCTCTTCTCCTTCTGGGACACCCACAACACATATATTCATGCGCTTCATATTGTCTTTCAATTCCCTGAGTCCCTGCTCATATTTTTCCATTTTTTTTTCCTATAGTTTCTGTTTCTTGTCGGATTTCAGATGTTCCATCCTCCAGTTTAGAAATCCTATGTTCTGTCTCTCGAAATCTACCATTGTAGGTTTCCATTGTTTTTTTCATCTCTTCTACTGTGTCTTTCATTCACATAAGTTCTGTGATTTGTTTTTTCAGACTTTCAGTTTCTTCTTTTTGTTCTTTCCTTGCCTTCTTTATATCCTCCCTCAATTCATTGATTTGGTTTTTGATGAGGTTTTCCATGTCTGTTCGTACATTCTGAATTAATTGTTTCAGCTCCTTTATGTCGTTTGAATTGTTGGTTTGTTCCTTTGACTAGGTCATATCTTCAATTTTCCTAGTGTGATTTATTATTTTTTGCTGGCGTCTAGGCATTTAATTACCTTAATTAGTTTATTCTGCAGATTGCTTTCACTTCTTTTATCTAGGGTTTTCTTGCTGGATGAATTTGTTTTTCTTATCCTGCCCTGTGTGTGGCACTTGTCTGACTGCAGGTCCCACCAGCATAAGATGATGCGGTACCTTTAACTTTGGCTGGGGGCGTGGTGGAGACAGAGGAGAGGTTGTAGGCTGGTTTTAATGGCTTTAAATTACCAAGCCCTGGTGTCTGAATTCCTTGAGGGAGGGATTCCACCTGAGTTGGGTTTCACCCCTCCCCTGGGGAAGGCACAGGCTCCAGACAAGCCCCCAAAAGAGTTCACTTCTACCTATGCCTGGGGCAGTTGCAGCCTGAAAAGTCCTGCCGTTGTATCCAGAGGCAGTCAAGCCTGTGTAGATACACAGCCACAAAAATCTCTGTTTCCTTCTTTTTTTTCCCCCTTTTTCTGTCAGTCTTGCCCCCTTGGCGCTGGGGCAAAAATGAGCAAACTCTGCTCTGATCAGGTTCACTTAAGCTGGGGGCCTAATTTTAGTAGTCAGAATTTGTTAATTAGTTCCACAATTGGCGTTTGACTGTGCCCAGTCCCTGCTGCTGGTAAAGTCCTTTCCTTTCCCCTCTGGGAAGCGGCCTGTCGGGGAGGGGCGCTGGCCACCACAGCTTTGGGAACTCACGGTTCTGGGGGGTGCTTGCAGCCGGTCCAGCTGGTCCAGACTGGGGTACGCTGTGTGTCTGGTCACTGACGTGGCCCCAGGAGCTGTTCTGTACTGTTTCTGGTTATTTAGTAGTTGTTCTGGAGGACGAACTAAAACGTGCACGTTGTTAAGCCGCCATCTTGACCCGGACGTTTTCACTTTTTTTTACCTAGGAGTTTCTTGCTGGATGACTTTGTTGTCTATTTGTTTTTTGACATTTAGTTCAGCTTATTCTGTACCTCTAGCTTAGGTTTTGTTTAACAGATCAGAATTTTTCAGTTCTTGTTTCTTGCCCTGCCTGTATGCTGCCTCTCCCCACTCCCGCCCCCCCCCCCCCCCCTTAGGAGATTCTACGTAGGTATTATAGACTCCAACCAGATTTTCCCAGACCAAACTGGCCTCCTGTCAGGAGGGAAGAGTCACCTTCATCAACTTTCTCTTAGGGTGAAACCCAGCAGGTTGAAAGACTTTCCTGTGAAGTCTCTGGACTCTGTTTTTCTTAACCTGCCCAGTATGTGGTGCTTGTCAGCCTGCAGGTCCCACCAGCATATGATGTGGTACCTTTAACTTCAGCAGACTCTCCCTGCTGAGGGCATAGTGGAGACAGAAGAGAGGTTGGAGGCTGGCTTTAATTGCTTCACTTTTCCAGTCCCTGGGGTCTGAATTCCTTGAGGGAGGGATTCCACCTGAGCTGGGCCCCACCCCTCTCCTGGGGAAGGCACAGGCTGCAGACAAGCTCTCCAATAAGCTCAATTCTGCCTATGCCTGGGGCAGTGGAGCCCAAGAAGCCCTGCAGCTGTATCCAAAGAGTAATCAATCCATAGAAACACAGCCACAAAAGAGGAAAAGAAAAATCCTTTTCAGAGCAGGACCCTGTTCCTCGGGTTTGCCAATCAAGAGCTTAAGTTGGTACGTTGCTCTGTGTATCCAGGTCCTACGTGCCCCCCCCTTTCCTTCAGGGCCCAGACCTTTTCAGATCCAAAAAAACTCTGTTTTTTTTTTTCTTTTTTCTTTTTCTGTCAGCACTGCCCCTTTGGCACCGGGGCAAAAACCAGCGACCTCCGCTTTTATTCGAGGTTCAGCTGAGCTGGAGGCCTACTTTTAGTAGTCAGAATTTGTGAATTCCACACTTGAAGCTTGGTTGCGCTCAGCCCCTGCTGCTGTTAAAGGCTCTTTCCTTTCCCCTCTGGGAAGCAGCCTGTGGGGAGGAGCGCTGGCTGCCGCGGTTTGGGGAACTCATGGTTCTAGGGGGGCTCGCAGCTGGTCCAGCTGGTCCAGACGGGGGGTATGCCGTATGTCTGGTCACTGACGTGGCCCCAGGAGCTGTCCTGCACTGTTCCTGGTTATTTAGTAGCTGTTCTGGAGGACGAACTAAATCCCACACCTGGCCAAGCCGCCATCTTGGCCCCCCTCTCATTTACACTTTGACAATAGTGTGCACGAGTATCAATTTCTCTCCACTGTCACCAGCCAGTCTTTTTATAGGTGAGACTGTGGTAGGCAAAAAATAATATCTGTTATTTGTTTGTGTTTCGTTGATTATTATTCATATGGAGCAACCTTTGATGTGAGAGGAAAGAGATAGATTAAGGACTGAACTCTTAGGTACAAAGAAACCAGAAATTGATGGTCTGGAAAATTCTGGGCTTCTAGAAAAGGAGACCCCAGAGAATAGTGCCCCATGTGAGGGTTTAACCAAAACATAGAAGCACTCAGCCATTACAGGATTTGAGATGGAGTTCTCCAGAAAGGATATGTGAGAAGTCCTTTCGTCTGATGGACACGATGCCAGCATGTTGCAAAGAAAACCAACAGGAGTGTTGTGGGATCTGTATAAATGGAACCTCTGCCAGTATAGCTCAAAGGGACAGAAAAGGAACAAATTGTAGGAAAAATAACTTCAGAGGCAGAAGTCAATAAACCTCAGGCCAGGAGAGCAAACCTACCCATCTATGTGGAGAGAGTGTGTTTGCCCCAGAAGCAGAGAGTGGGCCTTCCGCTTCATTGCTCAGGAAGAGTTGTGCTACCCTAGGCATTGGAGAGGGTGGAGCACATAGATGGGAGATTGCAAGGAGCCTGGCTGCCACCCTATTGTTCTGGAGGGGTTGAGTGTGTACCCTGGAGATGGTAGAAATCCCAGGTGCTGCCCCGAAGCTTGGAGAAGGTGGAGCCAACAAAAAGGTGGTTTCCCCAGTGTCCTCCAAAATTGCAACCATCCCAGTGTTTGGGGAGAGCAAAGCCACTGCGTAGGCCCTTGGAAAGTATGGAACTGCCACTTTCTAACGCCTCAAGGATAAATGACTCAGACTTTGAAATCTAATGGAGTTTGCCCTGCATGTTTTTGAAACTGTTCTATTCTGGTGACCCTTGTTTTCCTTTCAATTTCTCCCTATGGTAATAAGATTGTTTATCCTATGACTTCTTTGTATGTTAAAGCAGATAACTTACTCTAAGTTCACAGGTCCACAGCCAGAGGAACATTTTGCTTTAGGACAGACCATCTGTGAATGACATTGATGAGATTTGTACTATTTTTGAGTCGGTATTGTATTTGTACTGTTACTGAAATGATTTAAGGCTTTTGTGATATTATGATGAAATGAATGTATTTTGTATATGGAAAGATGTAGTGCATTGTATGCAGGACAGATGATCATTGTTAGGTAAAAAAAGATCTGTTATTGTTTTCTATTTAGGGATTAAATAAGGTTTAAGGTGATGTGTATAGTTGCCAGGTTGACGAGGGGTGGACTGTGATGGTTGGGCTCAGGTGTCAACTTGGTCAGCTGTAATACTCCATAGTCCTGTTGCTGTGGACTTAAATTATCAGCATGTGAACTTCACCTATGGCTGATAACATCTGCAGTTGGCTAAGGGCGTTGACTTCTTCAATAAGTGATGTCTAATTTAATTAGCTGGAGGCTTAAGAGAGAGGTCAGAAGCGCTCTCAGCAGCTCAGCATACCTCATCTCAGCACTCACTGCTCAGCCCAGACATTGGAGATGCAGAAAGGAATCACCTCGGGGAAGGCCACTGGAACTCAGAAGCCAGGAGAGAAGGCCAGCAATCATCACTGTGTGCCTTCCCATGTAACAGAGAAACTCAGATAAACGTTAGCTGCCTTTCCTCTGAAGAACTATAAATTTGTAACTAAGTAAATTACCTTATTAAAAGCTGATCCATTTCTGGTTGTTGCATTTTGGCCGCTTTAGCAAGCTAAAACCCTGGCCATTTGCATTTTTTCTTTTGTGAACTAACTGCACTGATCTTTTGTTCATCCTTTCTTTATGGCTTTATAAGATAAATGCATATATTAATTATTTTCTGTTATTTATACTTCAAATGTTTTCCCTACTTTGCCTTTAGGGTTTTGTTATTGGTTGTAGTGATGTTTTTGAAATTAAAAGAGATGGCTTTAAAAGGCAATTAGAGAAAATGCACATGATATAATACTAAGTGAAAAAAACAAAAACATCACAACAACAAAACCCTAGGATACAACAAAATGGTATCTGCTGGAAGGTGGGTCTCACACACACCTGAAAACAAAAGAAGGAAAAAATAACAACCAGCACAATACCAGAAATGGCCAGCAGAGGGAGCAGCCAAGCCGCCGCTATCCTCATCCTGGTAATGTGAGCAGGGACGCAGTTCCTAAGCCTCAGTGGGGAGGCGTCCCCATCCTCTTCCCCCCTCCACAGTGAGCCTTTTACTGGAGTTGCATCCTTACCAGCTTCCACATGCCTTTCAAGCCTGTCTCTCTCATTGCATCCCCAGGGCATAGCCCCTCCAGTGATGTGTCTTTTCCTCTTCCCTCTTCTACCTCCCCAGACCCCCTTCCCGCAACTATAAGACCACATGCTTTCCCTGCTCAAGACCCTTTTTGCATCCTCCTTTTCCTCCCCTAATCTGTACCTCACCATCCAAGCCCCAGACACACTGAGCTACTTGTGTGTCCTATCCATTTGTGCATGCTTTTCCCTCTCCTGGGGACACACTTCCCACTGCCCCCCAGTGTCCACCTCCTAGCCCAGCTGACATCTGCATATTTTTCAGGCCTTATCTGAAACATCATCTCCTCTGTGAAGGCATCTTGGACTCCACCCTTGGGTCTCTCCTGCAGTTCCAGGCCCATTTATGGCCCACTGAACTACTGATCATACTGCTGGTTATGTATCCATCCCCCCCAGTGAGGGCAGGAACTGGGTTCCATTCCTTCTTGTACCCCCAGGTCTGGGCCTAGTGCCTGGCACATAGTAGGTGCTCAGAAAATGTAAGTGGAGGGCAGGCATCAAGTAGTGACTGGATGGGAGAACAGGGCTTTCTGGGGTCCTCTCATTCCCAGGAGTCTGCTGAGATCTGGCCATTCAGATCGGTGCACCATGTAGGGCACCCCCAGCCCTCCTTTAACCTCCAGGAGCCCCAGTGCGACCACCAGGCCTGCCTTCCACTAGGGTGTCCCCCATGTTCCAGGAGCCCTGAGGAGGTGCTGGCCAGGGGAGGCAGATGGGCCCTGCCCTCACCTTCTGTGGTTCATGAGTAGCTCGCGGTGCAGTTCCTGGTGGCTTCGGGAGGCCTTCACGGGATTCAATAGCTTCTTGGGTTTAATGAGTTCCGGGTTCCACTCCCTGTACTCTGGCCGCGCCATCAGCCCCCCGATGTCTGCCCGCTCCCTCTGGATCTCTGAGTACATCGAGGCTGTAAAGATGGGCAAAAGAGGTGGTCAGAGCCGGGCCCAGAATCCCACCCTCGCCTTCAGGGCACAGTTGAAGGGCAGGGATTTTGGTGTTGAACAGAGCTCTGTCACCTGCTACGGTGCCAGCAAGCTACCTCAGACCTGCCTGAGCCTTGGTTTCCTCATCTGTAGAGTGGAAATAATAATTGAGCCTATTCATGGGGTTGTCGTAAAGATTGGCGATAATGTCTGTAAAGTGTCTAGGGTGTGGAGGGCAAGCGATATTGGATCCCAAAATACAGGCTGATAATACATGCATACCTGTTTTTTCCATGGGCAGGCACTGGGAATCGAACCTGGGTCTCCGGCATGGCAGGCAAGAACTTGCCTGCTGAGTCACTGTGGCCTGCCCTACATGCATACATTTTTGGCCTGGCTTTGTAAGAAATGATTCTTCCCCACAGTAAAAAGAATTATGTTTGAGTTTCTGTTTTTCAGTGAGTTTGTTTCAGAAAATGTAGAAAGAATAATGTATACTTATTAAAGAGAATTTGGATACATGCAGTGATCAAAAGAAAATTTCACTCCTTATTGTTGTACTTCCCTATCCGTAGTTTCAAATCCCCTCATGGAAGCTTCCAGCTTTTCACTTTCTTGAGATTAAAGAAGAGAATATAAAATCCTGGGACTGCTGCGTCCCTAATTACAAAGGGATGGTTGTCATCTCTCATGAAGATTCCTCATTTCTTTTCAGTGGCCTCACTTCCACCAGAGCAGCTAGAAATTTGCCAGTTTACTTGAAATTCAGGCAGAAGGGCTCTCTTTTCTCTACAAGCCATCTCCTTGAAATGCCCAACTCAAGAATGAGAGAGAGAGAGTTCTTTAGAAAAATGTCTCAAAGAAGTGGACACAATCTTGTCATTGGCTGCTTATATTACATTAGCTGAGTAATTGCAGTGAAAATGTAGGCATGGGCTGTGCCCCCTTCATGAGCCCACCTTTTCTGAGGTTGAGCTCCTAATGTGTGCTAGGGGTCTGGTTTGGTCTGGCCAGGTACTCAATAGATATTTGTTGGTAATTGACCCTAAAACATTTGAAGTTGTCCAGAAGAACAAACTGAAGGTCAGAGACATTGGTCTTGGGAAACCAACACCCCAAGTCATGTGGTGTCCATGAGTCCCTTGCCCTCCGGGTTTCAGTCACCGGCTGCCAGGCCTGACCTAAACAAGGGCCAGATCAGCCTTTGTTGGGGACCACCACGTTTCCCATGGACAGATCCTCACTTAATTCCCCACTGGGAAGAGGATGAAAGCCATTGCCTGCCTTTAATGGGGTTTTATGGATGCAAAGTTGTTTTCCACTTAAACGTGACAGGGATGGTATTCTGTGCAAAACCTGGAAGTGGGTAACAAACCCCTAGGAGTTGGAAAATACAGGAGTAGGGGGTTTGATAGGGTATAAACTGCAAGGCAAGTTGTGAGGGGACTAGAGGCATCAGAAGAGACTGTACTTTGCAAACGGTGGCATGCCAGAAACATGTTTGGTGTTTCTATTACCCATTGTAGGGTGCTGTTAGGAGATTTAAATGAGGACCACGTATGTAAAGGTGCTGTGTGAACTGGAAAAAGTGTTAATTATTATCAGACATTTCAGATATAACCCAATTAAGTGTCAGAACATAGAGACACAGTCTATTTTTTTTTCTCAAATTCACATTCTCAGAACTATTTCTAAAATGAGAATTCTAATAAACTTCCTTTCTTCTCATCTCTTTCCACAAGGCTATGTTAGTTTTCAGGTTATATCTTTGCTAATTTTTTGGTCCTTAACAAGTGATTGTGATAGTATTTGGTAGTTGTTTAAAAATGGGCACTTGACAAAATAAACGGTTGGCTATATCCTTCTTTTCTCTCTTTTTAAAGGTGGGTATTTTCCTAGTCAATGAGATCAGGTTGTCTGGCAGCCAATGAATTAGAACACCCTGATTTCAGTTGGAGCTTTGAGAAATTTTTTCTTCTTTTGCTGCCTGTCTTCATTATCAAGTCCCACCAATCCTTTTTCTGAGTAATTGTCATCAATGCTCTTCCTTTCCTATGTCCTCAGCACTCATCCTACACAGGTCATTATCACACCATATTTAAATAACTGCTGTGGTCCCCTGACTATTCACCCTGCCCTCAGTCCTTCTGTGCCCCAAACCTTCCAGAGCTACACAATTATCATTGGTCACATCATCTTTAAAAGAATGCTCTGTTGCCAAAGTGATAAGGTAGGAAACAGAAATAACTTGTACAAGTTTAGGAAAGGGGATGGCAGAATTAATATTTGCATCAGATACAATTATATGCCCAGGATTCCTAAATAGATTGACGACAAGGCATTTGGAACAAATGAGATAATTCAGTAATGAGGGCAGATACAAAATAAATATACAAAATCAAGGGCTCCTACGTAACAAGAATATCATTGAGAAAATACATCATAATAAAGACATTTATTCATTCCATAAATGTATGAGTTCCCATAATTTTCTGGGTGCTGTGTAAACACTGAATACATGGAGGTGAACTGAACGATGTCAACCCACTCTCACAGAGCTGACCTTCTATAGGGAGGCAGACAATAAACGTACCCAGTCTAATAAAAATAAACAATCGCAAACTCTGAAAAGCACGATGAAGGAGAGAGCTGAGCTATGGTAGAGAATAACAGGAGGAACCACATCTTTGGAGGAGGTAATCCTTAGGATCTGATGGATGAGAAGAGCAGGGAGGGAGACGTTTCGGAACAGAGAGAACAGCATGTGTGACTCATGTACCTTGGATAAGCTTGGTCTGTTCAGGGAACAAAGATGTATAATGCGGCTGGAGAGGGGGTTCCGGCTGGGGAGAGTCTGATTTGATTTTTTTTCAACAGATGAATTTTATTACATCAATTAGGTCTGGTATTTGTCTCCATAGCTGAATAACTCTTAGATCATATTCATCAATCCAGCGACCTTTTCCTTTTTCAGAGACATAGATACCATCTGTTTTTTTTTCCTAGCTGCTAAAACAAATACCATGCAATGGGTTGGCTCTAAAACAGGAATTTATTGGCCCATGGTTTCTGAGGCTAGGAGATTGGCTTCCTCCCATGATAGGTACTTTCTGGCTGGCCAGCAATCTTTGGGGTTCACTGGCTTTTCCATCAAATGGCAATGCACAACATGGCTAGTCTTTTCCCTTCCCTTCCAGGTTCCGGTGACTTCCAGATTCTGGTTGCTCCCCAAGCCTAATCTATAAAGCCCCCAGTTATAGGATGAAGGCCCATTCTAATCCAGCTCAATTTAACTGAATTAATCTCATCAAAAGGTCCTGTAGATGTCAACATGTTTTTCTGGGGGTCCATAACTCCAAGCCACCACAGTACACAAACATTTTCTGATATCCTTTCATTTAGCTGTTGTGATTTGTTGAATCAAAGCAGCTGAATGTGATGTAAGTTCAGTGTCATTTCCTTCAAGAATGAACTCATCTTTCTGGGCTTGAGATACTGAATAACCCTTGCCTGGCCTCATCTGAATGCTGCAGATATATTTTCACCCACGAAATTCTGAATTTCAATATAGGACCCACTCTCCTGAATGACGACACTGATGGGGACACGAGCATATGCAGATTACATCTAGTAGCAGAAGCCTCGAGCATCTTTAGTACATGACTGCAGATAGCGGGACCTGTAGCCAATTCCATTCCATTTCCCCACCATTCGTCAACCGGAAACAGATTCTTTTTCTCCCTGAAGAAACCGAGTTCTACATTGGTGATTGCACTCCCTCTGCAGGGTTCGTTCCTCTGGGCCCTGCACAATAACCATGCCCAATGTCAACATTTTCTGGAACACTGACAGTCTGGTTGCTCAAAATGGTCTTCATTCTTGTGTTAGATGCGGCAAAGAGTCTGATTCACTTTTATTTTTTTTGCTTGATTTTTATATATTTATTTATTTTTAAATAAAATAACTTTTAAAAATCATCGCAATCAACTTTTTTCTTCCTTTTTTTGTGAAAAATAACACGTATACAAAAAAAAGCAATGCATTTCAAAGCACACTGCAACAATTAGTTGTAGAACAGATTTCAGAGTTTGGGATGAGTTACAATTCCACAATTTTAGGTTTTTACTTCTACCTGCTCCATGATACTGGAGACTAAAAGAAGTATCAATATAATGATTCAGCAATCATACTCATTTGTTAAACCCTACCTTCTCTATATAACTCCTCCTTCACTCTTTAGGGGTATTTGGGCTAGGCCCATTCTAACTTTTTCACATTTGAAGGGGCTGTCGATAATATGGGATAGGGGGATGGAACTAGTTGATGTTATGGAGAGGCTGGGCCCTCTGGGTTGCAGGACTTACCTGCTCCAGGGACCGAGAGCCTGATTTACTACTTTATTTTATTTTTTTCTGATTTACGTTTAAAGAAGTCATTTGGTTTCTTTATGTGACTTTGGTTTCTCACCGTTCCGAGGCCCTGCCTCTAGGGCGGCTTCTGGCTCTGGCTCTCTCCCATTAAATTTCAGAGTAAAAGCATATACCTGTCCAGGCAGTTCGACCCAGTTGTACTGCGTCTTATATTTTCTTAATAAATTTCAAACAAGGGGCACTTCATTTTCATTTTGCACTGGGCCCAGCAAATTACATAGCCGGTCCTGCTCTCCAGGTCTAATCAAAGATCCGCTCCAGGACTTTTTCAAAATAAGCAGTGGGGAGCTGCGGGCCATGGAGGGTTCCTTGGGTCAGGGTGGGGAGATAGTGAGGCAGGCATCGGGAAGGATGTGGCTGGTTCTCAGCCCAGAGCTGCAGGCAGGGAAAGCTGCTGCCTTCACCCATCAGCGTGCTGAACTCCACCAAACGGCACGTGCGAGATCCCGTGCACACGCGTGGGTGGGGTGGGCTGGGGATGGGCTGCAGGCCCCCCAGGCTTACAGAAATGCTGAGCCAGCCTTTCTGCCTTTCAATTCAACTGAACGATGCTTCCACGTACAAGAGCCTCCCACAGGGCCTGACGGAGAGCACAGGTGCTAGGCCTAGAAAGTTCGGGCCTCCTGGGTTGGTTTGCAGTGCTGCTCCTGCCAGGGCTCTGAGGCTGCTGGGGTGTCATGAGCGATCTGAGGCTTTCTGTACCTTTAGGGAAATGGCCATAATGGGGAAAGAGGCGAGCTGCTCATTAGACAAGGCAAGAGCTGGTGAGGGAGAGGAACTGGTCAATCACAGAAGGAGAAAGCTAAGGGCTAAAGCTCCCTTACTGATTGTCAAAGAGATGTTGATTGAAGCAGGAAGTGTCTGGGCGGCGCCTTTCAGGTGGGGATTTGAATCTTGGCCCCGCTCCTTCTTAGCCTTGGAGGAGTTCACCTTCCACCTGGGGGTGGGGCCTGCAGGCCTACTTTGAGCCTTGGGACACAGCCACACCCATTTATCACTTACGTGTAAGGATCATGTCTACGGCTGCTTTCTCACTGAACAGCATAGTCAAGCAGGTGAGACGAGGTCCTTCGGCCCTTTACAGAACACGTTTGCGACCCTGCTCTTGGTCAGTAGTTTTTCCCTAGTAAAATGGGGATTACAGCAGCACTCTACCTCACGATGCTGTAAAGGTTAAAATAAGTGAAGTGATATTTGCAAGATGCTTGGCACAGTGCCTGGCACAGAGCAAAGTGCTTCCTTTGTAAGTACTAGCTGCTGGGGTTGCCACATACAGCAAGGCAGGCTGTATATGCACAACTCTGGGTGTCACCCCTGTAGATTATACTATGAATTGTGCCCCTGCAATTGCACAGTACGATCACCCTGTTGGCTATAATTACCAATTACTATTACAAATCCCATTCCTTATCTTAGATATAGGCATCTCTTCCTCCTTAAAACCTGCTCTGGTTAAGTCAGTGGACTTAACCCTGGTTGCACATTGGCATCATAGGGGAAGTTGTACAAATAGGGATGGGTGAGTCCACCCCAGAGACTCTGATTTAATTGGCCTGGAGGCAGCCTGGACTTTTGAGATTTTTAAAAGCTCCTCGGTTGACTCCAGTATTCAGACATCCTTGTGGACTACTGAGTTAAAAAAAGAAAAATCAAGTTCTTTGCTTTGGCCTGAGTGATGCCAGCTATTGGTGAGTCTGGTTCTCTTGGCTGGATCTGATTTAGGCCACAGTTCCTAGCAGCGGTGTGACTCTGGGCAAGGTCTTCACCTTTGGGGGTGCTCCTCCTCTCTAAAACTGTGATGCTGTAAAGATTGGATGAGCTAATGTGGATGAGAAGTGCTGGGTATGGGGAAGAGGCAGCTAGTAGGTAACAGCTAATTGAGTGTCTTACGACTATGTGATGGGCAAATAATTTCACTTAATATGCAAACTGTGGGACCAACCTCATCTTTCTTGGTGGATATGGGGGTAGGGAGGTGAGAGTGGGGAATAAACCTGTAGGAGAGATTGGCAGCCCTTCGCTTGGTTCTCTCCTGGTTCTGCTGCTAACCCAAGAGGTCCCTCAGCTCCTTCTTGGAAGCTCTGCAGTACAGCCTCATACCAGGCAAGGCTCAGCTGGGATCACTAACTGCTCCCAGGTTAAGGGAGGCTAATGTTATGGTGGTGGCGTTGAAATTGGTGCTCCCTGGCCTGAGGAGAGACAGAAGAAACGTGGCACTAATAGAGAGCTGGGTCCTAGTTCATCATGAGAAGAGCCATGGTATCGGGCTGTCTAATGTCTTTCCGTCTCTACTGTCTGCCTCTAACCTGCCCTGGTAGTTCTGGTTCTGTCTTTGGTTACATTAATTATAACAAATGACACAAGAGACATGTTTTAAGCAGAAATTTTGGAGGAGACAGACTGGGTTTGAATCATGACAGCAACTCTTCCTAGCTGTGTGACCTCAGGCAAGTTACTTAACCTCTCTGAGTTCTTGTACCATCGGTATAATGGCAGTACCCACTCATGGGGCTGTTTGAAGGATGAAATGAGAATGTGTATGATGTGCTTAGCCCAGTGCCTGGCAAAGTGATGCTCAGCGAGGGCCAACTGTGGTCATCACTGTCCAGGGAGTCCTTTTAGTGGACACCTGACATTTGACATTCCCTTTTACCCCCATCTGGATCTCGTAATCTTTCTGGGAGGCCACCAGTGGTACCATTATGTTATGCCTATTTTTTAGATGAGGCTCAGAGAGGTGAAGCTACGTGTCTAATGCAAAGGGAGTAAATGGCAAAGTCAGGAACTTTGGACTCCAAATTTAGTTCACTTTCTACTACTCCACTGTTTCTAGGTGTAAATGTCTTTCAGTCAACAAAGCAGAATCACCTCCCTTTCTCTGCTTACTCAAGAAATCCCAATGAAGAGGAGATAGTGTGCCTATTTTGTAGATGAAAAAACAGAAATCTGGTAACCAGATTCCCAGCCCATATGAGATACACACTCTCACTGGTGAGCCCCAGCCTGGCCCCAGCAGCTTTGGGCCTCTGTTAGGCTCCTGGGTCCAAAACAAACCCTAGATCTTCTTGGTTCAGCATTTAATGGGGGTGGAAAGTCAGAGGAGAAGAGAAACTTTAAAAATAATCCCTTGTAGAGGAAAAAGAGGCTTTTAGTAGAAGTAACAAGTGTAGCCACTGAATTTTCTGATCATTCAGCATTTTTTTCTCCCAATGGAGAAAGTGAGCATATATATTTCCTGGGCTAGTGACCAAGGAACTGTGCGCCTGGGCCCCACGTCTGTCTCTCCTAGCAACCTGTGCCTGAAGCCTGGAAGCCCCTGTCAGAGCTGCTTTTCCACTTAAATGCGATCTCCACACTCCATAGGAAATGACTCAAGACAAACTTCCTGAAAGTTTTGCCTTGAGTCCTCCCTGACCACCTGCTTTGTGAGAAGAAGGACCGGGTGGGCACTTGGGGTTTTGAATCACTTCCATAGCGGAGTCTAGGGCTGGCATGATGCCTCACCCAGGGAGGTCGTCAGCAGGGTTGGTGAAGAGTGCTGTGCAGCTCATCAGGGAACAAGAGCAGCAGACCAGATGTTCCTGCTGTCACACCAGTGACATGATGCCAGCCATTCTACTTGGCAGATGCTGCCGTGGGAAAGACCCAGGCAGGTACTTACTATGGACAAAAATAAACAAGGGACTCAGAATCCAAGCTGCCTAGAGATAAGAGGGCTGGGACTGCCTTGCTACTGGGATCCACCCAGGCTTGGGTGAAGTTCCAAAAGTGATACGCCCAATGCTATAATTTCTGAACCAATCTCAGACTTTCCTTGTACTGCAATTCACCACAGAGGAAGTCAATGAACACGCATTCACTACATGCCACATACTGTGCTAAGCGCCTCACAGCCATACCCTCATGACATCCTCACAACAAATGCGGGAGGTGGGGATGATTTTCATCCCCTTTTTATAGACGAAGAAATTAAGGCTCAGAGAGGCTGTCTAATTTCTCCAGGCCACACAGCCAGTGAACGAAGGGGCTAGAATCTGAGCTAGATTCTGACAACAGAACCTGTGCTTTCTCTACTCTCAGCTCTGCCACCCTGCAATACTCTTGTTATTAAGACAGTTACAACCCCCAAAATATGTGATAATGGACTCAGGTGAGGTCTTATTATGCATAAATTCAGATTCACCTGAGGATTTAGAAAAAAAAGATCAACAAGAATGTAAAGCTGTATCTGGGTGTGCCCTCACTTTATCTCCCATCCTTTTCCCAAACCCAGGGTGCCAGGAGGCAGGCCTACATCATTTTGCAGATGTGGGAGACAGAGCTGGGGGCCTAAACTCAAAGAGCTCAATTTCCCTGACAGCCCCTCCTGCCCATGCCCCAGGCTGCCCCACCTCCCTTGTACCTCCCAGAACAGCACCCAGCTCGACAGCGGGTGAAACCGAGTAGAAATGGGCTTACTTCTGCAGCTGAGTTGTCAGGAAGCGAACTTGGAAAGCAGTGTTGCTTGGCTCCTCCGTCCACCGAGCTGTCCCAGACTAGCAAGAAGAGCTGCCTCCAAAGGGCGGTTTTTAAACCCCTGGGGATCAGAGGCAGCTGAAATGTGCCAACAAGTGAGGCAGCTTTGCATTCCTGTTTATTCTGCTATCAATAAAAAGGAACTGTTACTATAGTAACCAATATTCCACTTGGTGCGTGGCTACTTCTACAATGCGGAACATCATGTCCAAGCTACATACTCGAAAGAGGCAAATAAATACTTATTTTGCCAGATCATTGGGGGATAAAAAACATGCCGAGCTTTGTTCTGAGCAAGGCGGCTCAGAACTTAGAGGAATTTCCCTTGTTTCTAAGGGAAGGCCAGGCCACAGTGGAATCCGACACTTCCTTGATGGGAGAGGGAGGAAGTCAGGCAAAGCCCTATGCTGGTACTTGGGCATCCATGAATGGGTTGAAAACTCCGTACATGATGTGTACTCGGTACCCATCAGTTCATCTGAATTTCACAGAGGAGCCAACAGAATACAGGGGAGGGATGGGGAAGTCAAGGCAGACCTCAGCCCTGTGCTCAGCCCTGGCTCTGGTACCCGCTCCCTGGAGGACCTTCCCAAGCTGCTCAGTGCCTCTGAGCCTTGGTTTCTGTCTTTGTCAGATGTGGAGAATAGCAGGGTGGCTGGGAGTTGACGTTGTGGAAGCATGTAGTAAATGCTCGGCAGATGTGACCTCTTCGGCAGAGAGCCCTGGACTCTGAGCTGTCCGAGGACAGGGACTGCATGGCGCGCTGTGCCTGGCGCAATGAATGAACGTGTGAGTTAAAAGCAGAGAGTGCGTGTAGGTGCCTAAGGCCATCCTGGGGGCATGCGGATAACAGGCATCCTATTTTCAGTATCAGCTTTCACTTGAAAATGTGGAAGTGCTTCTAGCTTTCATCACCATCCTTACTCCCCCAGGGAGGAAGGCAGCATCAACGTTAAACATGGCCTCGCCCCAACCTTAGCTTCTCACGAGTTGGTTGGCTGGAAGGCAGGGACGCCCAGAACGTACATCAAACTTGGCAGGGGCATTCGAAATGCAATTTTTGTCATCTTTGACCTATATTACTTATTCCTTCAACAAACAGTCATTGAGTAACTACTCTGTTCCTGGCACTGTTCCAGGTGCCGGGAATGAGACAAACAGCCCTGCCTTCAGGAAACCTACATTCTCGGGGGAGCCAGGCCATAAATAAAGAAGAAAACATCACTTGGTGACCAATGCTGTGATGAAAATAGGACCGGGTGAGGTGAGAGGGAATGACTGGGAACTTAGGAGGGTGGACGCTGAGGAGGGGATGTTGTAGGGAGGCTGGCGGACAGGTGTGTGTGAAGACCACCCACAGAGGAGAGCATTCCAGGGCTGGGAAACAGCGCAGAGGCTGCAGAGAGGGTATGTGCTTTGTAGGATCAAATGCGAAGAAGGCCAGTGAGGCTGGCGTGCTGGGAGGGAGGCAGCAGGAGTCAGTGGAGACGGCGCTGAGCGGTGGGCAGGGGCAGGCCAGGCACTGTCCTGGGAACCTCAGCCAGGCCGACTATTTTGGAGCCTTTTATACTTAGAGGCTCACAGATTCTTGGGTATAAAACAACTTTCTGAAACATTGTGATCATTTTTGATTGTTTTTTTTTTTTCCTTCATAAATTCTGCTTCTCCTGAGGTACTTTGAATGTCTGCTTCCTTCAGCTTCCTACCCTGTTGTGACTTAACTTCACTAAACTCTGACAGAGTGAAGACAACTAAATTCTCATCGAACCACATTTCACTGCCCCTGGTTCCTGCCCACATATTCTGCTCCACAAATGAGTAATTGGGGGCATTTCCTGGGGTCTTCAGTGGTTTATCTGAGCCAATCCCAGTGCCCTGTGGCAGTCGGGGGAATGAGAAGGATCCCAGGCAGGGGGACTGCTGGAAGTTTCTGCTCACTGCCTGGAGAAGACAGAATCCCATAATCTAGCTCACTCGAGGAGGAGACTTTGAGAGCCCCTAAGCCATAAACAACCTCCGTTCCCACTTTGTGTTCCCTTGGTTGGAAGATTCTTATGGCAGCCCTGGAGCAATCAAGAGTCTAGGAGAAAAAAAAAAAAGAGAGAGAGAGAAAAGAGCCAAGGAGAGTTGGGCAGGGATCCCCCAAGGTAGAGGGCTGTTTTCCCCAGGCAGCTGGGACTCACTGAACTTCTTCCATCTTCTCACAGTCCAACTTGTGTACAAACCCACCAGCCTCACCGACCAGACTGCCAGCCCAAAGTCAGGGGCCTCATCTTTTATCCTCCTCAGTATTCCCATCCTGACAGCAAAGTGCTCAATAACTGCTGTTGACTTGACGGCACCAAAACACTGGTATCCCTGAGCTTATTACAGCACCACTTGCTTTGTGCATCCGTGTGTGTGTGTGTGTGAGACCCATGATCTTCAACAACCATTTCCCAAGCTATACTACTTAGTAAGAGGTTTTGCTGTACCCATAATGGAATCGCATGTCTGTTGATAGACCTGAAAAGACACCCGTGACATACTTAACGAAAAAGCAAATGGCAAAACACATGTAGTAGGATCTCTTTATCTCAAGGTAAAATGGTTCTTATATACATAGAGAACCAACTAAACTGTTAACAGAGGCCATTCCCAGATCAGTGTGTCTTAATTGTCATTACTAGACATCATTTGGGATGTCAAATGGAATTACTGATCACCTTGGGGTGCACGGGTGGTTTCGTGGTAGAATGTTCTCCTTCTATGCAGGAGACCCAGGTTCAATTCCTGGACCTTGTACCACCCCCACCCCCACCCCCAAAAAAGGAACTACTGGGCCTTATTCTTTGATTGCTGTATCAGAACCTGAGAGGGAGGGCCTAGGAATCTGACTTTTTAACATACTATCATAAGGATTCGTATATCATCATGAGTCTGAGAACTGCTGAGGGTAAAATTTGGGGCCCTTTCCTCTGTCACTATATTTCTATAATGTTTGTGACTTAAAAATCAAACAAGCATGAATTGCTTTTGCTATCTGAAAAAGGCAATAAAGATCTAAAATGAAAAAAGAGCAAACTTTTCCAATCAATTGTGGTTACAATTCACACCGGGTTCAATCATACTCATTTTGAATATGGGAAAATAGAGACTCTCTAAGCAGATGAGCCTTTTGGGAGGTTACACTAGGTAATGGCAGAATTCAAGCCACTGTCGCGGCTTCCTGCCTCTGTCTAAGTGGCTCTCCCTGTAGGTTTTCCCATTCTGGGAATGTCGGCGGCCTGGGTGGTGGAATTCCTGTTCAGCCCCATGGCTGGCTAGAGGATTGTAGGGTGTTCCCAGAGGCTGAACACACCCCCATACCACATTCCCTCCCTGTCCCTTAGGTGGCCATTTTCCTGAGGAGCAAAGGAGCCAAAAAGGAGAGGGGACAGCAAAGACCAGGAGCGGCCATCATGAGAAGGTCTGGGGTTGCAGCTTGCATAAGAAAAATTCAGAAAAATGTCTTTCCTTTCATTTTTATCCCCTTTTCCTCAAAACCAACATGCATCTTGAGCAGCTTCTCTGGGCCCACAAACAGCAGACAAAAAGAAGTTTCCATGGCAACTCAAAACTTCCTCCTCGGTCCTGTATTCAGTACAAATCTCCAAGGCCCCTTTTCAAGGCCTCAGTGAGATTTCCGAGAAGCCACCCAAAACCCACCCCAGGATCAATGCCCCCCCCAGCTCCCCCAAACAAACACAAAAACAAAAACCAAACCCATGCTCTGATGAAAGGACTTTGGGGGGAAAGCTGTACTGGCAGAAAAACTTGTCATGGGATCTATGGAGAGATTATAAAAGGAATGAGTCGCCTTTGCAACAAGTTTGAACCGGGAAGAATTTACCCAGTGGAGGGATTTCAAGGGTGAAAAGAGAAAAGTGTGAGGGGGTGAGAAGAACTAGCAGTCTTGTTTCAGAAAGCTGGCTCTCAACCCAGCTGCAATTAGCAATGGTTGATTTGGTTTCTTAGCTGCAGAAGGGCCCTGGGGTGCCCTCACCCCCAGCCCTAGCACATTTTATTTCCCTTGTAACCAAACAAGAAATGGACAATGGATCTAGGGATGGGGACAGGAATATGTGAGTGTCCGGGGATGTGTGTGGGGTAGGGAGAACATGGGGACCTGCTCTAGTCATGCCAAGTTTCATAATTCCTGGCAGTGGAGTTACCCGATGTAGCAAATAAAATACTGCATGGGACATACTTGTACTAGACATTACTTATCGTTTATCTGAAATGCAAGCTTAACTTTGGACCCTGTATTTTATGGCGCATCCCTACCTAGCAGGCAGGATGGAAGCTGTGTCTGTCCCCTGCTGGCTGAGATGGAAAGCACAGCTGTTGACTGTCAGGTACCTGGGGAGGTGTCCTTCCTTCCAAGCTGCAGTGAGATGCTTCCCGTCCAGCCAGGAACCTGGTCTGATCTCCAGGTAAGACGCAGGTAATGAACCTCAGCTGGACCTCTACCACAACTACTCTGTAGCATACTGGACATGGCCAAGCATGACCCTTCCAGCCCAGTGGTTAAGTGCATGGCTGCTGGTGTCAGCCCAGATACCAATTCTAACTTTACTGCTGTACAGCAAGGTGACCTTCAACTTCCTGTTTCTTTGTCTTTAAAATGGGGCATTAGTAATACCTACCGTAGGTATCTCATTCTCTGAGAAATACATGAGATACCGCATGACAAGCCCTTTGCACGGTGCCTATCACAGCATCAGGATTCAATAGTGATAGCTATTATCTCAATAATCCATTTAAGAACTTTAAAGATTTTCATCCAAATGAAAAAAAAAGGTGATTAAAGACTGGATCAGTTTAGCCTCAACAATGTAAAACAGGCACCCACCAGTACCCACACAAACCATGCACAGCCAAGACTGGAGGGAAACATCCCTAAAAGTTACCATTGGCTGCTGATCGTTAGCAGGATTTTAGGTCTGTCTTCACCCTCTGTATTTTCTGTTTCCCAAAATACCTATACCAACCATGTATTACTTTAAAAAATTATGTTAAAATAATTTGGGATGAAAATTTTTCTAAAAGTGTATGACTTGAGGCCATTGTGAAATGAAAATGGCCGCCATATGGGTTTGAGTCTTTGATCCCCTCCCTGATGGCTGGTAAAGCAGAGGGGTGCCCAACCCTTCACTAAATGGCCCATAGGTTTCTCACCCCAACTCTAACTTTTGTTCCTTCTTGGGTGAAACAGCCGGAGCAGTGGTTCTGGAGGCATGTAGTCCTGGGTTTGAGTCTCAGCTCCAGCCCAAGTAGGTGTGTGAACTTAGACAATCATTTCCCACTCCGAGCCTCAGTTTCTTCATGTTTATAGTAGGGGTTAATATTACTTACCTCCCTGAGAGGAGGGATATACCTGTTTTATTTATCATGACATCCCTATGCCTTGCATAGGGCCCAGCGTGTAGTGGTCAATAAATACTGGTTGAAGGGAAAAGTGAGCAAATGACATTGATAAGATGACAGGTGCAAGCATCTGGCAGAGAGGTGGCAATAGCAAGTGATCAGCATTTACCATTATTATTACTATTCTCAGAGGATGCGCAGACGTTGGCATAGATGAACCTAAGTTTGAATGTCTTTTTTACCCCATTTAGGAATCCTTAACAGGACCTTGGGCAAGCTGCCTGAGCCCTCTGAGCCTCAGTCTCCTGTCTATTAAATGGGGGTGACAAGTAGCCCTGACTTAAGGCTGTGAGGATGGAATGAACCAATGCACAGTGCCTAGCACATAGTAAGAGCTCCTCCAGCGAGGCACGCGGCAAAGGCCGCTGCTGCCTTCCTGGCTTGTGGCTGTGTGTGGTGCAGTCACCCTGCAAGCAAGTGGTCCCTGCAATGACTCTCACATCTCCCCTATTCTGGATGGGTTGGAAGCTTAAAATGTCAGCTTTTGAGTGAGGCTCAAAACTGAGGCTCCAAGTCAGAGAGAATCCAAGGTCTTTAGATCTGGCCCCCCACTCGGCAGCTCATGAGAAGATAGGGATTGGATGGGGACAAGTAGGCAGAGTACTTTGTGGGGAAACCACTGGAGCTGGGATTGGAAACCAGACTGACCTGATAGAGCCCCTTCCCTTTTTCTCTATCCCGGCTCAGCTGTATTTAAGACCCTCCCTCAGGAAGGCGCCACCAGTCCTGAAGTCTTGGCCAGTTCTTAATTTCCGGTTTTAGAGAACTGTTGTTCTAGCCTGAAGTCCCCCCAAGCGGGGCCTGTCTAACTAAGAAAAACAATCAGTTCCAGAGTGTACTGGCCGCCCCCGGAGGCCCGGCGCCGTGCCCAGCTTTGAGCTTCCGTCACGGGTGCTCCCGGGGCCGCCGGGCAGGGCGACAGGGTGTGGCCAGCCCCTCGTCCGAGGCAGGGAACACTGGCACCTTCTGACACGGACCCCGACTGGAAGGAACCTCGGCACAAGCGATTTTCACCTTCTGCGAACCTCACTGTCCACACAGAGTCCAAAAAGTAATGCCCCAAACGCCCAGGCAGGCATTCTTTTTCTTCTTTCTATATCCCTGTGTTTCCAAATTATTTTTATACAGTCTACACAGACCATACTTTTGCCTCACTCTTTATAAATAAAAATAGCCTATTTTTTTTCTGAGTAGAAAAGTAATCAGTGCCCACTGCCAACAAGAAAAAGAGACAAACAGGAAAAACACCTGTTGATCAACAGCCATTCTCAAAAATAACCACCTACGTTTCTTTTCAAATCTTTTCTTCTTTGCATCCATCCATACAGAAAGATGGTTCCCTACCTTCCTCTAGTTTGCCCCCCCCCCCTTTTCTAGACTAATTCCCTTGAACATCATGAAGCCCTCACAGAAGCGATGCCTGACCCTGCTTCCTCACTCCCCACTGTGTGCCGTGCCCAATTTCCGCTCCCCGGCCCCAAACCTCCCCCGCCTACAAACTCCTTCCAGCACTTGCAGGTCTGCTTAAGAGGCAGGCCCGGAGGTGGACCTCGCAGGACTTTCCTAGTCAGGAAACTGAATGTGCGTGCCTGTGTGTGTGTGTGTGTGTGTGTCTGTGTGTGTGTGTCTGTGTGTCTGTGTGTTCACACATAGGAAGGAAGCAATAAAGGGTAGACTCCCATAGCAGGACTATAGGAAAAAAAAGAGAGGAGGAAAGAAGGAAAGGGGAGGCGAGGAAAAAAGAAAAGGAATTGAAAAGGGAGGAAGGTAAGGGAGGGGATGGATAGGAGAAGGAAAGATAGGGAAAGGAAGAGAAGGAAAGAGAATAGGAAAGGGAAGGGAAGGGAAGGACGGCAAAGGAAAGCAGAGGAAAAGAAGAGAAAGCACCCAAGAAGGACTTCATGGATGAAGCTGGCCAGGAACTGCGCGGGGTGCACTGGCCGTGCCCTCCTGCGCCCTCCCAGCGCTGGGGCGATGGGGGCTGGGGTCGCGTTGTCCCCACTTACCCGACCTGAGCAGCACGGCCCGGTAGAGCCCGGTGGCCTCGGCGGGCCCCCGTGCCCGCTCGCCCAGCCTCTGCGCCATGCGCCCGCGCGCCCTACTGCGGAGCGCGCACAGCGAGCAGGGAGCGCACCGCGGAGCGCAGCCTGGAGCCCGAGCGCCTCTGCGGCTGTGGCGCCGACTGGCAGCCCAGACCCCGCAGCGGATCAGATTACGGGGAGGGGAGAGCACCCATGCGCCGCGGGGGGAGGTAGGAGGAGAGGGGCAAAGGCAGGTATCCCCGCCCGGGGAGCAGGTACCAGGCCGGTAAGCGTCTGGCGGGAGCACTCCTAGTCCGGGGGTACCGGGGAGAGCCCGGGCGTCCTGACTTCCAGCCTAGGTCTCCTGCCTCCTCTTCTCGATTTCCCTGGCCGCTGGCTTCCTTGACTGCAAGCCAGTGTGGGGCTCTGGAGTGCCACTCCTGGGATTAGGTCCCGGCACCTCCAGTTACCAGCTACCTGACCCCAGCTTGCTTACCTAACCTCTCAGAGGCTCATTTCCTCATCTGTAAAATGGGTATAACATAGTGCTTATCTCACAGGGTTGTGAGGGTAGTTGTGCTTAGAACAATGGCTGGCACAGAACAAACACCACATACTGTTATTTTTAAAAAGTGACCCAGGGTATCTTGGGGTGGGTGCCATTGAAAGACTGCTGGGGGCGAAGGGCTGTGGGACTCCACAAGATTGATTTCCTAGTCAGAGATAGGAGGACCAACCAAAAAAGTCTAAGGGGCCATTGGACCTCTGACCAGTTGCCAGAGCTTTGCAGTGGACCTAGGAGAAGGCAAAGTGCCATCAAGAGCAGCAGAGTACAACAATCAGACATCGAGTAGAGATATGAATGAAGCTGATCTGGATAGGACTAAACTATATAAAAAGACTAGGGAAAGTATGATATTGTCCATATTTTAAAACTACAACTTCTATGTGAGACTAAAGGGAGAGATATTTATTTGGTGCAAAATTTATATTTTGGGTAGTACATTTCCTAATTTAAGTTGTGTGGTCAGTTTAGTTTAACACCATAAATACATGGAATCTTGAATAGGCCGTACAATTTTGTTGGTTTGTCCAGATTAGTGCGATGCCCCAATAAATCCCGGAGTTATTTGGACAGTGAATAAAGAAGTATTTGCAAAGTCCCCTTGGGGGATATTAAACTTCCTCATTTGGAGAATTTCTCATATTCTTGCAAGTAGTGGGCATACCAAATCAATAGGCTGAGCCCTTGATCTTGGGGTATGCCCATATGAAACTTATTTCTGAAAAGGATGGACTAAGTCTACTTAAAATTAGGCCTAAGACTTAGTCACCTCCAGAGAAGCTCTTTTGTTGCTCAGATGTGGCTTCTTGCCTCCAAGCCGAATGGTCAAGTGAACTCACTGCCGTTCCCCTCTGTATGCGGGACATGACTCCCAGGGGTGTAAACCTTCCTGGCAATGTGGGACAGAAACCCTGGGATGAAATGGGACCCAGCATCAAGGGATTGAGAAAACCTTCTTGACCAAAAGGGGGAAGAGGAAAATGAGAAGAAATAAAGTGTCACTGGCTGAGAGATTTCAAACAGTGTCAAAAGGTTATCCTGGGGGTTATTCTTACACATTATATAGATATCTTCTTTTTAGTTTATGGTGTATTGGAGTGGCTAGAAGGAAGTAACTGAAACTGTAGAGTGCTCCAGCAGCCTTGTTTCTTGAAGATGATTGTATAATGATATAGTTCTACAATGTGACTGTGTGATTGTGAAAATCTTGTGTCTCGTGCTCCTTTTAGCCAGGGTATGGACAGATGAGTAAAAAATATGGATAAAAATAAACAAATAATAGGGGGAACAAAGATTAAAATAAATTGGATAGATGAAAATACTAGTGGTCAATGAGGAGGAGTGGGAAGGAGTATAGTATGTATGTGTTTTTTCTTTTTTATTTCTTTTTCTGGAGTGATGCAAATGTTAAAAAAAAAACAATCATGGTGATGCATATACTAGTATGTGATGATATTGTGAGCTGTTGCTTGTACACCATGCATGGAATGTTTGTACATTAAGAATGTTTGTATGTTAAGTTTTATCAAGAAAAATATTTTTAAAAAAGACTTCTGGAGGATACAGAAAAATAAAACTAAAAAAAAGTATAGCACAACAGTCCAGAAATACTCACTTGTAGAGCAAATAACTTGACATTCCTTAACCATGTCTCGAAGCAGCTATATTCTAGCATGGTACAGCAAATGTGTTACAGAAAAGAGTAGATAGGAAGACACTGCATTTTTAAAAGACTTTTCACAATAAGTGATCAACATGTAAAACCCACCAGAACCTAATAGTTTAAGCTTCAAGGATCTGGAAGCCTTACCATGATTCCTGGTTGTCATAGACAATAGAATCCCTTTGTTAGACCATGTCCCACCTCTCAGTGAGTTTGCTGAACCTTATTCCAGCAGGATTGGATCTTTTCATGACTGTGGTTACTTCATAGGAGATGTAGTTACGAGAAAAGTACTGTATCCGGCAATCACTGCCAAACTTACCTACTATATTACTCTGTGTTAATAGGAGGAGAAAATACACCCTCTATAAAATGTTTCCAGTGGGATATTTTTTAAAAAGTTTTTTTATTGTTAAATATATATACAAAGAGAAGAAAGAGAAAGCAATGATTTTCAAAGTACACTTCAACAAGTAGTTACAGAACAGATTTCAGAGTTTGTTATGGGTTACCATTCCACGATTAAAGATTTTCCCTTCTAGCTGCTCCCAAACACTGGAGGCTAGAAGAAATACATATATTTTTCTTTTTTTGTGAAAAATAACATGTATTCAAAAAAAGCACTAAGTTTCAGAGCATATTGCAACAATTAGTTGTAGAACAGATTTCAGAGCTTGGTATGGGTTACAATTCCACAATTTTAGGTTTTTACTTCTAACTGCACTAAGATTCTGGAAACCAAAAGAAATATCAATATAATGATTCAGCAGTCATGTTCATTTGTTAAACCCTACCTTCTCTATATAACTCCAACATCACCTTTGATCTTTCTCCCACTCTTTAGGGGTATTTGGGCTATGCCCATTCTAGCTTTTTCATGTTGGAAGGGGCTGTCGATAATATAGGTTAAGGGGATGGAAATAGTTGATGTTCTGGAGAGGCTGGACCCTCTGGGTTTCAGGACTTAACTGATCCAGGGACCCATCTGGAGGTTGTAGGTTTCTGGAAAGTTAACCTAGAGCATGGAGACTTCATGAATCTTATATAATGCCCTAGGTGTTCTTTAGAATTGGCAGGAATGGATTTGGTTGGGGTTTGGCAAGCTATGATAGGTAGCAACGTCTAGCTGAAGCTTGCATAAGAGTGACCTCCAGTGTAGCCTCTCGGCTCTATTTGAACTCTCTCAGCCACTGATACTTTATTTGTTACACTTCTTTTCCCCCTTTTGGTCAGGATGTCATTGTTGATCCCACAGTGCCAGGGCCAGACTCATCCCTGAGAGTCATCTCCCATGCCACCAGGGAAGCTTCAGTGGGGTATTTAAAAAAATTCTTTATTTTATCTTCAGGGTTCATCTATACATAGCTATTTTGTTTGAAAGTGTATGTTCCTTTCCATTTAAAGCATCTTCATATAACTTTTAAATGACTGTCTTATGTTTAGATGTCATGTTCTTAGAAATTATTTGACTTTTTGTAAGCTTATTTGTAAGCTTGCAATGTCTTCATTTTTGAGTGAAATTGGAACAGAAAATGGAGTCACATGACAAGCCTATTCCTTGAAAATGTTTACTAGATGTCCCAAAGGAGTGGGCTCCCTTTCTCCCTTTTCACAACCTCAAATTGCTTCCTCAGAGGAAATTGCCATGCCCTCATTCTGTAGGCCAAGATCCCCTGAGGAAGTGCCTTTTGCTATTACTTAATAGCTCAGATAGGAGGAAGCCACTTCCAGTTTCTTCTGTTTCTTCGTTTTCCACATTTTCCCCATAATTGGGAATTCAGATCCATGGGTTCTTAAAACAGAAAAGAACCTTGCAGAACATCCAACCAACTGGCCATAGTGGATTTGCTGGAGGGCTAGAGTTGGAACCCAGGCCCCATGCTTCCCAAGCCAGACCTCTTTCTAGAGCATCATTCTCACATGCCTTGGATGTCTACTGCACTTGAGCGGAGGAAGGTCTAGATCTATGCCTTATTTAGCTCCATTATTGTGGGCTTCACTTGTGTAAGGGAAGGATTAGATTTCACGAGTCTACAGGTCCCTTCTAGCTCTCAGTTTTGTTTCCTTAAGCTTATGTTATGACTAAAAGGGGACAATGCCCAGGTGCCTCAAAGAAGAAAGAGAGGTGATTATGTGGATGCTTCTGTTTCTGAGTTGAATGTGTGGAATGCAAGGCGGGCTCTGTGTGGCTGTATTAACTCTTCTTGGATATCCTGCTGGCATTTTGGTTTAAACCAAGAATCCTCACACCTGCCCTTCTGTGTTGATAACTGAGTAAAACCTGAGAATTAAAAAAAAAAAAGTCTAAAGGTGGGAGGGGCAAAGTCAATGAGGCTGACTTCAGCTCCTGACAGCTTTGAGTATCTACTTTGTATCTGGTGCTGGGCTAGGAATCTTTTAAAATGAAAGTCAATGTTTACTGTGTAGTTCATGTCCTATCTCCTTTAATCTTCATAACTCTATGAGGTAGGATCTGTTAGCATTTCAGTTTCACAGATAAGGAAACTGAAGGTCAGAGAGGTTAAGCAATTTAGAGATGAGGTCATTGAGACATGGGGAGGTGAGGTGATTTGTTCACAGCTAGTTGGAAGAGCCAAGACTCAACCCAGGTCCCCTCCCACAAAGCTGGGCTCCTGAAAAGCTGCAGACTTCGGAGAGCTGTCCAGGGTTCTTGATAGCTTCTGTCTAAGACTGTGCCTCAGTAGGCTGAGGAGTCTAGCTTTGGCTGTTTGTTGGTGCCTGGGCCATCTCAGTACAAGTTGCCTCTGCCTTTATATCCTTTCCAGCCTCAGCACTCCCTCTCTGGCTGGCTCTTGGCTACTGCCCAGGCCCAGTTTCTGCTTGACTCTGTGGTGTCTACATTTCTTTGCAACTCAGACACCAACCAGGGTCCTGAGGACCCATCTGGTACCCTTTGATCTTTGACATGATGAGTGCCAGGCTCAAGGCCTGGCATTTGGTATCCACCATCTCATATTAATTCTGCAGAAGATACTATTATATCCAATTAACAGTTCATCTCATTAAATCCTCTTAGTAGCTCTTTGATCAAACTGTAGTTATGCCTTTTTCAGAAATGAGGAAAATAAGACTCAAGTGACTTCCCAAGATCACATAACTAGTTAACGGTGGAGCCGGAATTTGAATCCAGATGGGGCCAAAATTTTTGCAGCAGGAAGGAAACCAAGCCAGCTGTTGATCAAGGTGGGATTCAGGGAAACTGTGGCTAAGGAAATGTGGGCTTTTGCAGGGCATGCCAAAAGGATGAGTCTGGGTATACTCCCTGAGGGATTCCAGTGGTCTGACTTACCTGAGCCATTTATTCTCCGCTTCTCATTTTCACTATGAAATCTGGCCTGAGGAGAGTATTCTTTCTGCAAACAGAAAGAAAGTAGGTGGAGGTGAGGACCTAATGTTCTTTGTCAGGCGGGTGGGTGAGAAAGATATTCATAGTGTCCCTGAATCTTTTGACTGTGGAAGGGACTGGTCAGGGTTAAAGTTTTCTCCCAAGAAACAAATTACTCTAGTCCTTGGAGTGCGTATGTGGGGGTGGTGAGGGATATTATGAGGCCCATGTTTTGTTTTGTTTTTTAACAGACTTTATTTTTTGGAACAGTTTTACAATTATAGAACAAATTGAGAAGTACAGAGAGTTCCCATATACCGTGCACAGTTTTCCCTATTATTAATATCTTACTAGCATGGTACATTGGTTACAATTAATGAACCATTATTGATACATAATTATTAACTAAAGTTGGTACTTATTCTGATACCATGTTTGTTTGTTTTTTAAAAATGAATGCCCCTTTTCTTTTCCAGGATCCTGTGTTACACCGTATTACACCGAGTCCTCCTATCTCCTTAGGCTCCTCTTGGCTGTGACTTTCTTTGTTTTTGATGACCTTGACAGGTTTGAGTAACATGGAGACCCATGCTCTTTATGTTGGGCTCTTGTGCCTGCCGTTCCCTTCTACCTGCACTGCCTTCTCCCCATCTTCCTGCCAAACTCCTCATTCCTCAAGGGCCAATTCAGAAGGCTTCATGTCTAGGTCGTCAGGGTTAGTTCTTGGACATCTAAGCTCTCATGGAGAGCTATAAACTGATGATTCCCAAATATGGATTTCCAATCCAGATTTTCACTCAGAGCCTCAAACTTGTCCAACTGGCCACTTGACATCTTGACTTGAAAGTCCACCCTGAGCCTTTCGCTCAGGCAGGAGCCTGGGGAATCTGCCTTGCACTGTCTTGTCTCACGCACCTCAGTCCTCAGGTCACTGAGGCATGGCGAGTCCACCCAAACCCATCCACTTCTCGTCATGTCCCCGTGTCACCACTGCAGCCCAGATACTGCCACCCCAGATACCTCCACCCCACACCTGGGGTGCCTGCAGTAACTTGCCCACTTTCAAGCCATTCTCCACACAATATTTGGAGCAGTCTCTAAAAGTAACTCAGACCCTGATCCTTCCCAACTCCAAACTCATCCGTATCGTTCCTTTGTACTTAGAACCAAACCCACACACCTTCCCCACTTCCCTTTGCCTAAAAGGCCTCTGCCCCTCTCCCTGCCAACCTCTCAGATCCCATCTATGTGTTTCTTCAAATGTTCATGGGCTTGGGATGTCTAAGTGAAAGAAACAAAGGTTCCTGACCCTGTGGAGCCAATGTTCAAACAGGGAGATAGCTATAGCATAATGGGGTAGTAAACCGTGTAGTGTTTTAGGAGGCAATAGGTACTATAGAGACAAGGAAATTTGAACTGGGGAGAGGGTGGGGAGTGCTGGGCGTGGCATAGAATGTGGCAATGAATAGGCTGCTCAGAGGGCTCTCACTAAGGAGGTGAGATATGAGCGTGCATTGAAGGAGATGGGAGACTAACCAAATGTCTGCCTTGGGGGAATAGTGTCAGAGGGAACAGCTAGAGAAAAAGTTCTGAGGCTGGTGGGTGCCAGCTGAGGGAACAGCATGGGACCAGGGTGGCTGGAGAGGAGGGAATGCCGGGCATCCATATGAGCCCAGGTTAGCAAGGAAATGGGGCCACTTTCCCTCACACCCCACACTCCAACCACAAGGAATGACTTGGGGTACCCTGAAAGCCATTTTTTCCCTCCCCTTCCAGTTTTGAAAAAGCTATTCCCTCTACTCTATACACTTCCCAGCTCTGCCTGGCCAATTCTTTCTCATCCTTTAGGTCTTGACAAAATGCCACTTTCTCAGGGAGCAACCCCTCTATTTGGGGCTTTCACAACACCCCAGATTTCCCCTATATTATATTCACCAATGAATTATGAGTATTTCAACCCTCTCTCTTCCATCAGACTATACTCACCTTAAGGGAAGACTAGGTCCTGTTCACGGGTCTCTCTTCAGGGCTTAGTCCAGAGTGGATGCCCAATACAGAGTTGTTGAAAGAAAGAATGAAGGATGAATGCACCCAGGTAAGGAGCTCTGGTCTGTATGGGGCAAGGGGGTAATTCCACGGAGAGCCAATGTCAGAACCAGGAGAGGCCTGTCCACTTCCTTGCCCAAGCCACCATCCCTTCTCTGTGATTCTCCAGAGTGGACGGGGGGCCTGGTGCCTGGCGTTTCCCTGGGGACCCCCATTTTAAGCTCTACCACCACAGAGGGCAGAGAAGAAGGAGGGTGTTTGGTGTTTGGCCAAGTTTCTTTTGTTTTTTTTTAACAAAAAGATTAAGCATGTGAATAATTTCATCCGTGGAAAAAATTCCAGAACATAGAAAGAAAAAAGAACTGCTATAGAAGTCTTGAAGGAGATCTGAGCTTTTCACTTCTCCCCACGCAGCCCCAAGAAGTGAGGCTGTGTCCCAAGGGCAGACGAGCTAAAGCCAGAATCTCATAAGGAGCAGCTCCCAGATCTGCAGTTCAAAGAAATGTCCCTTGCGTGCCTGCCAACCCCCCAGGCATAAAAGGGCCCACATTATGCACTTGTTGGAAAATGAGGCCAGTCTGTGTCCAGTGAAACCTCAAGTCAGAGGCCTCTGTCCCTTCAGTGATGGGCAGGTTAGGGAAGGAAAGGCTCAGCTTGCACGTGGCCACCTGCGAAGGCCAAGCTGATTTGAAAAGCCACCTGTATCTTTGCTGACGTATTACTAGTAATTGATAAAATTTTTCAGCCAATTCTCAGTGGTTCATGCCATTTGGGTTTTGGAAGATGTTGGCTTAGTTATAATTGTGGAAGTGAAGTCAGCACACACAATTTCTAAAGGAAATACTGTTGCATATCACACGGTATGCTGAAATATGGCCAAACACTACTCAATCTTTGCCGAAGACGGAGGCATTTGCATTTCCCCTGTCCTTCTTGTAGCTACCACATTCCCCATCATGGGGAAATCTCCTGGGATTGGCCCTTGGTGACGCTCAGTGCTGCTATACCCAAAGTCTCTTCTTCTCCACTTTGCCCCTTTTCTTCCCTGGAGGTTAATGCCTCTATTCAAAAAATGTCAAGGAGACCATGACCCAATAAACATGCATCACAGTCTTCCTCACAGGATGCAAAAACTAACACTTACGGAGTCTTGTCTTGTGTGTGTGTGTTCTGAAAAACATTTTTAAAATAGTGACATAGGACATAGCCATAAAATGTCCTCGTCTGAAGTATGCAATTCAGTGAAGTTTTCACCCACATAACCACCTCCAAGATCAAGATATTTTAAAGCATTTCTTGCGCCCCGTAAGGCTCCCTTGTGCCCCTTCCCATTCGTTACCCACTTCCTCCCAGAGGAAGCACTATTCTGACCTTATCGCTATAGATGAGTTTCTCTTGTTCTAGAACTTCATATAAATGGAATCCTAGAAAGTACCCTTTTGGTCTGCCTTCTTTCGCTTGGCAGTATGTTTGAGATTCATGAATGTTGTAGCCTATGTCAGCAGTTCATCTCTTTTTATTGCTGAGCCACGTTCCATTTTATGAGTATACTGCACTTGGTTATCCATTCTCTGCTGGATGGACATCTGGGCTGTTTCCAGTTTCTGGCTATCAATAATAAATTAGTTGCTTTGAGCATCTTTTATGAATTATTATTATTAATTTTTTTTTTGGTAAACACAAGTGCTTGTTTCTGTTGAGTAAATACCCAGCCGTGGAATTGCTGGGTCAGTGATAGGTGAATGTTTAGTTATGGCATATACTGCCCATAATGATTGCATCAATATATGTGTTGTGTTTTACACATCTTCACAACATATGTTATTTTATGTATTTACATATTGAGATCACTTCAATAGGCAATAGAGGGGTTTCAGTTTATAGATGAGGAAGCTGAGGCCTTGCACAGGTTAAGATATACAGCTGGCAAGAGGCAGCATTGAAATTAGACCTGGGACTGTCTGAGTCAGGAGCCAGCTGTCTTAATCACATTAAAAAATCGGAGTGTGCATACCTGTGTGTGTGTTTGCAAGACATTGCACCCGATTTTACACAAGAGGAAACTGAGTTTCCGAGAGGTTAAGGAATGCCTCTCCATGGACTAAGCTGGGACAGCCTTCCTGCCAAACACATTCTTAAAGGTAGAGTACTTTTAATGTGGAGCCCAGGCTGCTTCTTCCACGTCCCCAGCCCCAGCCCCACAAAGCCACTGCCCTGTGCGAGGTGATACCTGTTGTTTCTCTCTTTTCCTTCCCCAAGGACATGGAGAGAATCAAACCTGGCAATCCTTCTTTTAAAATGCTGGGCACGATTTGGAGAAGGCGCCACACACTGGGAATTGTTCCTTTGCAAGGGTCCTCTTACATCACACTGGTGTTGGGTTCTCAGCCTGGGTGCGGTAATGAGGGCGCCGTCTTCCATCAAAGGAAGCCACCGTGATTCCAGTCTCCAGGGTCTTCTCACTGCCCCATTCATTTGAGCCTCTCAGCCTCCGAGGCCCAGAAACCTGCCCTCCTGCGGCACTGGGCAGGGGTCCACCGAGCCTACCCAGGATCCAAGGAGCAGCCTCTTCTCTACACTGGCCTTGGCTGTTTGGCTGTTTTATTCCCCTTAAGATCTTGCAGAGTAGTTTGCAGCAGTTAATCCATTGCTGTTTTAAACATTTTGAACAGTCCAATTGCATATAGATTAAAAAGTCAAAATTTTCCCTACTGTCCACCCTCCAACTGTAACCTCACCCCCATCCCAAGTCTTCACTCTTATTCATATGGCATGGTTGTGTGACCCATTTTTCTGCAGTTTGCTTTTTAAACTCCATAATATGTCTTGGAGATATTTCTGTGTCAATATATGTAGATTTACCCCACTCTTTGTATCTACTATAAAATATAACTCAGCACGATGTCTGATCCTTTTTTTTTTTTTAACCAATCCCCTTTAGCTGGATATTTAGATTGTTTCCAATTATTCACTGTTGCAAATAATTCTGTTCCAAACATCCTTGTGCTTGCCTCTGCACATGTGTGATCTACCTTTCTTTAGAGTAGATATTGCAAAGTGTAATTGTTGGACCAAGGGGCATATATAGATTTTAAATTTTAATAGATACTGCAAATTATTCTCCAGAATGACTGTACTACTTCACATACCTACCATCAGTGTCTGAGATTTTTGGATTGTCCACATTCTCACCAACTCTGGGTGTTAGGAATCTTCAAGTTTTTCTACTGAACACTAATCTGTGGTGTAGGAAGTTAGAACAGGGATTTCCCTTGTAGGGGGCCGTGGTAGTTGGAAGAAAGCATGATAGTGGTTCTGAGGTTCGAGATGTTTTGTCTCTTGTATTTTTTTGTACCGTGTCTTCCTGCATATATATTTCTATATTTATACACACACACACACACACACAGACATTTACGTGGGTATGTATATCATAGGGAATTTTGTTCATAATGTTATTTTTGGGGGGAGTGGGGGTTTCATGGACCTGGAATTGAACCCAGGTTTCCTGCACGGCAGACAGGAATTCTACCACTGGGCTACCTGTGCACCTCTGACACAGGTATTTTCAGTTTCTTGAAATCCGTTGAGTAGTACACTTATGATAGGTGCATTTTTCAATGTTATTCTCCAAGAAAAAAACCTGAATTTTGTTCCTGACCCCACCCTCCTCCTCCCCCCCTGCCCCCCCCCGAGTCTGATGGGTGACAGAACAGCATCTCATGATTGTTTTATTTTGGACAATCGGTCTTCTTCCATTTGTACATTGGCCTTCTGGATTCTTCCTTCTGGTATATTTTATTTCTGGGTCTTCTGGGAGTACTTTGCGCAAGGAGGGAAACCCCTCTTGAGAAAGAGGAGAAGGAACTTACCCCTTCCTGAGCACTAATCATGTGGTGTAATCCTCACAGTCTTTCAGGGCGGACACTCTACATTCCATTTTACAGACAAAGAGGCTGAACAGTGGGGTGGCCTGCCTAAAGTCTGGAAATTGTCTGACTGCAGAGTCCTATCCTCCCTTCCCTGTAGGTGACAGGCACTGGGATAAATGCTCAATTGGCGTGACCTCTGTCAATCCCTGAAGCAGCCCTGTGAGGGTGCTACACCATGACCCCATTCTACAGACAGAACGCTATGGCTCACAAAGTTTAAATAACTTGCTCAGATCAGCTGGTAAGTATGGGGTTGAGCAGAGTTGAGCCCAGGCCTGCCTGGCTGCAAAGTTGTGATGAGGTAGAATATTCTGTGATGATGGAAATATTCCACAGCTGTGCTGACAGCATAGGGAGCCACTAGGCATGTGTGGCTGTCGAGCACTTGGAGTGTGGCAAGCTCGCCTAAGGAATCAACATTTTAGCTTCACTAATTTTAATTAATTTAAATAAGAGCGTGTGCTGGTTTGAAATGATGTACAGACCCTGGAAAAGCCATGTTTTAATCCTAATCCCATTTTGTAAAGGCAGCTGTTTCTTCTAATCCCTATTCTGTATTGTATCTTTGAAACTGTAATTAGATCATCTCCCTGGAAATGTGATTTAATCAAGAGATACTGGATTAGATAGAGACGTGTCTCCACCCATTCGTGTGGGTCTTGATTAGTTTCTGAATTCCTATAAAAGAGGGAACATTTTAGAGAGTGAAGGAGGTTCAGAGAGACCAGAGCAGAACGACATAGCCACGAGAAGCAGAGTCCACCAGCCAGCGACCTTTGGAGATGAAGAAGGAAAATGCCTCCCAGGGAGCTTCATGAAACAGGGAGCCAGGAGAGAAAGCAAGCAGATGTCACCGTGTTCACCATGTGCCCTTCCAGATGAGAGAGAAACCCTGGCTGTGTTTGCCATGTGCCTTCTCACTTAAGAGAGAAACCCTGAACTTCATCGGCCTTCTTGAACCAAGGTATCGTTCCCTGGATCCATTGATTGGACATTTCTATAGACTTCTATGGACATGTTCTCAGCCTTACAAATGTAAACTAGCAACTTAGTAAATTCCCATTTTTAAAAGCCATTCTGTTTCTGGTATATTGCATTTTGGCAACTAGCAAACTAGAACAGAGCGTTTTGTACAGTGCAACTCTAAGGAGTGAGGGGAAAGGAGAAAAGCCACAGGACACAGGCACAGATGAGGGAATGGCCACCCAGGTGGACCCCACCAACCCATCCAGAAGGAAGCCATTGGCAAAGGTGCTGACAAGGCCCCCACACAGCTAGGTCTCATTTTCGGCACCAAAACCACACTCTGTGGAAAGAGCAATCGGGTGTGGCCTTATAAGCCTCTTAATCGAAGACTCAGTTTCCTTATGCATAAAACGGAGATCCAAAGAGGGCTGGTTTTAAGATTAAATAAGAGAATACACAGTGCTTGGAATGTAATTGGGACTCAAGAAACTAATAATAGTATTGTTATTTCCATAATTATTATTATTGTCATAGGCTTGCTTCTAAACTTTTGTTTTTTTTTCATTATATAATAAGTCAAGCATATTCATGGTAGTTTAAACAATGCATCGGGCTATAATGTGTGTCCTAAAATTTTCCAAATACGTCAACTTCAAATCCCTCTCCCAGATGAGACCACTCTAAGTAGTGTCTTATGGTTCTATCCAAAATTGTCTGTGCTTCCACAAACATTAAAACACTTCCAGCAAAAAAAATAAAATAAAATTGGGTAGATTGGAATAGTTGTGGTCAATGAAAGGGAGGTGTTAGGTAAGGGGTAAAGGGTATGGGATATATGAGTTTTTTTTTTTTTTTTTTAATTTGCATATGGGCAGGAGGCACCAGGGATCGAACTCCAGACCTCCAGCGTGGCAGGTCAGAGCTCTGCCTGCTGAGCCACGGCAGCTGCCCGATATATGAGTTTTTTCTTTTATCTTTTTATTTCTTTCTCTGGTGTGATGCAAATGTTCTAAAAATGATCATGTGATGATATTGTGAGCACTCATTGTATACTTCAGATGGACTGTATGTGTGTGAAGATACCTCAATAAAAATATTTTTTAAATAGATAAAAAAAAAAAACACTCCCAGACTATCCCTTTGAAAACTGCAAGCATAATCACACTAAATGTGCTGTCTGCAGCTTGCTTTTGTCACTTTACTATATATCAGGGCCACCTGTCCACACTGGCACATTCAGATTCCCGTCTGTTTTACTGTTTGCACCATGTTTCATGGTAAAGGTAATTCTTATGTATTTTGCTCGTCCTTACTGATGGACATTTTGGTTGCTACCATTATTTTGCTGTGGTGAACAATGTTTCAATGAACATTTTACATACCAATTTCTGTCTAAGTATACCCACCCAAAGGGAAAATTCCTACCAGTGAAATCCTTAGGTCAATGATTATGGTGTTTTAAACTGTGAAAGATCTTGATGTATTTACAACCTCATTTCAAACTTCTCAGGAGCACTGAACATTAAAGGAATGTTCTGGTGGGTTCTTTTGAAAAGACTCTTTAAGTCACGCTAATAATCACCTCTGGAATGGATTTACTGGGTAGGCTTGGATTTTTGGAGAAAGGAGATTTTTTTCTTTAAGCAGATCTGGTTTCTAAAGTCTCTGTGGAGAGTGATGTGTATGGAGCCAGGGGAGGGGACTTGGTGAGGGGGCACCTGGAGGTCAAGGAATCCGATCCCCACTAATCCCTGCACAGGTTGGCTGCCAGTGCCCGGGGCAGGGGTGGGGAGGGGGTGAAAACTCTGCTTTTCTGGGGAGCCAATCCTATAGGAAGCAGGGCTTTGGGAGCTTGTGAAATAGCACACCACGGGAGCTACCGAGTCTGGGGTTCAGGGTGGGGTGGGGGCCGAGAGGAGGCACCCAGAAGGGCCCTGCCTAGAGCTCACAAGACCAGTTCTCAGCAGGCGAAACCCAAACGGCCCACAAAGGTAAGGAAAGACGCTTGGCCTCCCCAGAAACCAAAGAAATGCACACTCAAGCAACAATGCAGTTTTGTTTTTCACCTATCAGATTGGCAAAATTTGAAACACAATGAAACCCAGCACTGGAGTGAGTGTGGGGGAGTGGACCCTCTCACGTGCTCATGCACCGACAGAACAGGCTTTCTGGGGCGGCAGACTGTGCACCCCAAAATCCATGTCATTCCATTTTTAGGAACTTGTTTTAAGGAGGCATCTGAACACCTGCACGAAGATACATGGTCAAGGATGGTATCGTAGCATTGTTTATAATAGTGAAAAAATAGGCAATATGGTAAATTTCCAGAGATAAGAATCAGATAAAATAAACTGCATTATATTCGTTAAAGTGGGACAATCTGTGGCTGATAAAATTGATGCTGTAGATCTATCTTTATTAACATTGTTACCGGACAAAGCAGTAGGTTCTTTTGCCTGATGCCCCCAAATGACCAATTCTTGAGCAATTCTTGAGGGTTTCAAAGAGAGAAAAAATTTATTACTGGGCATGTAGCAGATCAGGTGACCTATCAGCCCCAAACTCTGTCTCCCTGAACTGATTTTGATAGTTCTGTGACATTAAAAGATGGGCAGGTTTTAGGATAATGAGCAGATGGCCCCAGATGATGTAATTAGAGGTGATCTAATTATTGAGCATGCGCAGATTGATTATATGCTCAATCACAGAACGTATGTAAGAAAATGGCGGCCTTAATATAATGATGGGCGAGATTTTTAATGGGGTGATTTATGGGTTAAAGTCTAAGCTACTGCACATGTCAGGCAGGCTCATTTTGACTAGATCCAGTTTCAGTTATCAAGATAACTTTGGACTTGGATTGATCCAGTTATCTTCATTAAAAACCATTAGGGGTTGTCTTTAGTGATCACAAACTCTAAAGTTGAAGAACTAGATACATGGATACCTGTGAAGGTCAGTCACATGATTTTTATAGTCACCAGGGCACAAGATAAAGGCTATATGGTCATTATCAGAGATCAAGGAATCTGGATTACAATTCAGAGATTTCAGGTATTTCCCTCTGTCTGCTCCAAAATACCAGAAAGCAAAAGGGAACATCTATACAATAATTCAATAATCAAAATCACACTTTAAATACCAATTTCTTAGTTACAGCATGGAAGATGCCCACTATCTCTATTTGAAAATTAAGTGGGGAAAACAGCAGGTTATGAAAAGTACATAGAGTATGACTCTCTTTTTTTGGTAATAAAATCAGCTATATATATTATTACACATAGAATGTTACACTATACGTGTGGTGTTACATATATGCATATACATATACTATATTGAGTAGTGTTACTTATATCAAATATGTGTGTGTGTGTATGTGTGTGAATTTATGTGGAAAATGTTTGGAAGGATATGAAGCAAAATGTTTGCAGTGATTATACTTTAGTGTTGAGGGAATTATGTATTCGTTTATTCATTCATTCATCCATTCATTCATTCATTTTGTAGTTTCCTGTATTTTCTATTGTTTTTTGCAATGAACTTGTATTACTTTTATAACATGAAAAATAATCTGTTAATATTAATTTAGGAAACAAGTAAAATTGATAACTCTGTCTCAACTGCATTAGCCAGCATAAATGCAATTATTCCCCCATATCAAGATTTTTCCCAGCTCTTGTTCACATTAGAAGTCTCCTCTGTTTCCAGACCAGTCTTCATTTGCAATATAATAAAGAAGATGACGACAGTGATGCCCATTTATTGAGTACATATCATTCGCCAGGCACTGGCCAAGTACTTTTTAGGTATTCTTTCACTGGATCCTCACAATGGCTCTAAAGGTAGGGACTATCATGTCTTAGTTAGGAATTCCCAGAAGGAAATGGGGATTTTATGCTAGTGATTTGAGAGACAGCTCTCAAGAGAAATATGTAGAGGAGTGAGGGTGGACAAACAGGATGGGGCAGGGGAAGAAATTAAACAGAGACGAGTGTTCAGCTGACAGCTGGTGTCTAGCCTCAGCTTGGTCACCTGGGGTACTCTGGAATTGAATGGCACCATAGCATTGTCCACCTTGAGGCAAGAGGGCTGGGCACTTACACCTCCATCCCAGTTGGTCACTGGCTATAGGACAATGGGAAGGGGGTAAGCAGGGAGATGGGCAAACCTCCTAAGTATTTCTAGGTCAGACATTTCCCACCAGCCAAGGCAATCGTTCTGAGAAGGGTGCAACTATTAGCAGGCAACACTCACAGCCCCTGGGGGAAGGTGGGTGTGTTGGACCAGGAACAGGATCTAGGTAGAACACCAATCTCCTACATACTATTATCCCATTTTACAGATGAGGAAGCTGTGGCTCAGAGAAGTTAAATAGTTTGCTAAGGATATCAGCTAATACGAAATGGAGCCAGGTTTTGGATGCAGGTCTAGAGCCCATACTTGGAGTTCTGAAGTTAGATTGTTTGTAAATTCACAGAGGAGAAGAAGGTTGGGGTTGGGGGTTGAGACCTTCCTAACAGCCCCTGTCCCACCAAGTGCCTCATCTACCTGGTTTTTGTGTGTTATAATAGCATATCGACTAATGAGATATTTTTGACCTGGGCTCTTGAAAGTGAAAGGAGCCACAAAAAGCTTTTGTGTTTCTGCAACAGTCCCTGAAGGTTGTGCTCAGAAGTGCCCGATGGTTGTTCTCAAGATAAGTTTCATTTGGACAGTGAAGCCAGGCTCTGCCCACAGCCAAACATTAGTACTTCTGGGAGAGTGACATTTCAGCATCTGTTCACTCCCACCCCCCAAAGTATTAGAGGTAAATCCCATGCCTTCTCCAACTGGTTCTTCCAGTTTCAGAATACATCCTGGACTGAGGACAGCACCTGTGCCAGACAGACTCAGAGTCTTGAAGAGAACGGGCTCTTTGAGATGATATAACTGCCCTCCTCATTATTTATATGTAGAATCTGAAGCAAAGAGAGTTGAGAGACTCATATATTAAGTAAATCAGTTAGACGTGATTTGACTCTCCCATTACTGTACAGTGCAGCCTCCCACATTCTGAGCCCTATGCTGCTCAGTAACCCTGTAGGTGAGGACTGGGTGCAATTTCCTTTATCTGTCCTTGTGTTTCAAATCGTTTTGAGGTGGGGGGGTGGGTGGTGAGGCAAATTATTACTTTGCTTAGAGGAAGGTGAGCAACCAACATTTACTGAGCATCTACTACTCAAACAATGAGCTAGGTGCTGTAGGGCCTTTGTCTGCTAAATCTGATCTCTGGAGAATCTTGGGGTCAGTTTCTACTGACTGTTTTTTTCTTGACTAGAGGCCTCATTTTCCTGCTTGTTTGCATGTCTAGTAATTTTTTAATATTGACTGGATATTATGTGTGTGATGATTGTAGTTACTCTGGATTCCATTATCTTCCTCTAAAGGGCATTCTGTTTTGTTCTAGCAGGCAGTACAATTATCAACTGATTTCTTTTGAAAATCTGTGGGCTTGGTTGATACTTTGTTCAGGAGGCTCCTTGCAAAATCCAAGCTATTTCCCAAGTTAGATTTTTCTATCGCCATCACCAAAAATCAGCATTTTCTAAGCCAATTTACATATATTCTTACATTCCATCTCTCACTATGTACCTTTTATTCAAGTTGCTGCCACTGCCTTCTTGGTCTGGATGATCATCATTGTTCACATGGATGATTTATAGTCACCTTCTACCAGGTTTCAATTTTATTCTTTCCAGAACACTTGTGCTTTCTTAGCCTCTTGTTGCACCTCCTTCAGTGGTGCCCTATGATCCATTGTGGCACTTCCCAAAGTGTAGAGTTGAGAGCGGCTTCTTGGGGAATGTTGTAGTTCACAGCTCTCCTTTTGGAGATATGCAGCTGGGAAGCATGAACATGTAGAGGCTCTTCAGGAAAGAACCTGTTTGTGCTTAACCCAATTAGTTGCACTGGAACCCTTGGCCTATCTAACACCTATTAAAGTTTTGTGGAACACACTGGAAAATATTGGACCACAGAAGAAAAATGAGACTTTTCTATCTGCATTCCAGTCTTTCCACATTTCAACCAACTCTTCAATTTAATTTCCCATGACTTCTTGTCACAAGCCGCCCCCTATACCTATTTCTCCCTCCTGCTTTCCTGCCCTTCTAGAGGTAATAATGCTATAAGCAGGAATCTACTGGGATTTACATGAGGGGAGACTGGCCCAGCAATGGGGCCAACCAGAGGAGAAGAGCTGTGAGGAAGAGAGAGACTAGGTCCTGAAGACATCATCTAAGACCTTGGATCCAGCCTTGCTTGAAGTCATAACACCTAGACTTCAAGGTACAAAAACCAATAAATTCCCTTTCTTTCCTCTTAAGCCAGTTCTTTTGCAACCTAAAGAGCTCTTAACTGATACTTTCCAAACTCCTTATAGATTTTCTGAGATTGAGCATGTGTCCTGTCCATTTTTGCTCCCTCTCTGAACCTCACACAGTGTGGTACTGAGGGTTGGAGTTTGAATGTGTGTTCAAATGACCCATTCTTCCATGAGGTACTCTTTCACTGATCCAGGGTATGACTGGATGCTTGTAACATGAAAATAACATCACAGTGGCAAGCCTTGAGTAGAGTCTTTTTCCTGGAAGGTGGGGGAACTGAGGGAGTGTGACTAGAGGAGCTGACTATCGTGAAAGGAGCGTGGGTGTAGTGGCCAGACCTTGCAGTCAACTCCCAATGATCCCACTCCATTGTTCACACCTTGGTGTAATCCCTTCCCTCTGAGTGTGGATGGACCAGTGACTGACAGCTAACAAAGAATATGGTAAGGTGATGGGATAGTCATCCCATGGCTGTTATTACATAGCTGTGTGTGTATGTGTATGCCTCTGTCTTGCTCATATATGCCAACAAGACAATCTTCTTGCTGGCTTGGTAGAAGTAAGCCCACACGTTAAGGGACTGTGGACAGCTTCAGGAGCTAGGCAGCCCTCACACAACATCCAGCAAACATCTGGGGCCCTCAGTCCTACAACTGCAAAGAAACAAATTTTTCCAACAACCTGAATGAGCTTAGAAGCAGATTCTTCCCCAGTTGAGCCTCCAGATGAAAATGTAGCCTAACTAATGTCTTTATTGGAGTCTTGTGAGACTGAGCAGAGGCCCCAGTTAAGCTGTGCCTGAATTCCTGTCGTGGGAACTGTGATAAACGTGTATGTTTTAGGCCACTAATTTTGTGGTTCATTTGTTATGCAGCAATAGAAAATTAATATGGTGGGCTTTGGAGGTTCATATACCTACGATTGAATTCTGCTCCACTTACCAGCTATGTGATCTTACATAAGTCACATCACCTCTCTGAGCCACAGTTTTCTCATCTATAAATGGCTGCAGATTTGTTAGGGTTAAAGTTAATGAAGGAAAGCACCTAGCACGGGCCTGGCACAGAGTGAATGCTTAATAAATAAAGCAGTTACGAGTTATGATTTTAATTTTCTTTATTCATTTTTCTAAATTTTCAATAAGGATCATGGATTACTTGACAACCAGGAAAAAATTTGCTTAAAATAATGAAGGGATGCTAACTTGTTTCAGGTCACAAAGCTAGGCAGCAGTAGGGCCGGGACTGAGACTCCTGGGCTGGAGCTCTGTCCAGAACAGCCTCTTCCACATACCTGGAATAAAAGCAGCAGCAACAGCTACCCAATGAACCAGGCACCTCACCTTCACCCAGCCTGCACGGTGCTGTAATTAGCCCCAGTTACAGATGAAGAAACTGGGACTCAGAGAGGTTGAGGCATATGCCCAAAGCCCACAGGTGGCAAGTTGCAGAACTGGGATTTGCCTCCTGCTCCTGGAAGGCCCCTCCTGGTCAGACCCATGGGGGTGGCACGGGGGATACCTGGACCTTTCTGGAGCAGGGCAAAGGCAGAGAAATCAGCAGTGAGGCCTGGCTCAGATCTCATTACTCCAGTGGAGATCACATTTCCTCCATTCTGGCGCCGTAAGCGGGGCAAAGGAGCGGGCAGGCAGCCACTTCCCTGGTTATTCAAGTAGAAAATTGCAAGTGCCCAAAATAGCCTGGGCATTCTTTTATTAATGAATAAGCAGCAAGTCTGTGGAGCTGGAATGGTGGGTTATGTGCATCTCTTTCCACTTGTGGCTTTCCTGGAGTCTGCAGGGATCCTTGGCTTTCAGAGGGAACTCTCTTGGGATTTGGGGTTGCTGTCAGGATGGGGGTGGATTTTTTTTTTTCAGGGCCTGTTGGTGGGAAAAGTGGAACAAGGTCTCTTCACACGGGAGCTTGAAATGCCCCAGTCTCTAAGGCCCCTGTTCCCACGGGGTGCAGGGAATAAGATGAAGGACATAGGTCCATCCCAGGGGAGGAGGGTGGTTTGGTTTGCTAAAGTTGCAAGAATGCAATATGCCAGAAATGGATTGGCTTTTACAATCGGGGTTTATTAACTTAAAATTTATGGTTCTAAGGCAATGAAATATCCCAATTAAGGCATCAACAGGGTGATAGCATCTTTGAAATCAGGCTACTCGCATCCAGGGTTCCCCTGCCACACGGGAAGGGCAGGAAGCAACTACCCACTCCCAGGGGTATGTCTTGACTGGTTAATATGTAAAGTGTTTAGAATGTGGTCTGCTCCTGTCAATACATTTGAGCCACCATATGACAGTTACATTTTTATTATTACTAGTTGATGGCTAGACAGCCTGAGGCCATTCTCTTAAAAAAATTTTTTGTTGAGACTCTGATTTGTAATGAACCTTGAGGAAGCTGCAGCTGATAGAAATAACAGAAATAAAATAACAATAATGACAAACCCTTCCATTTACCAGGTACAGCAGGCTGGTATTGTGCTATGTTATTTCATTTGCTTACCACCACCAAACTAAATAGGTATCATTATTCCTATTTAATAGACAAGGAAACTGAAGCTCAGAGATGTTAAATAAGTCCCCCAAGTACACACAGCTGGTAAGTAGCAAGCAGGGACTTCATCTCAGATTTGTTCGATGTAGGATCTCTTACTCTCTCCATTCTACCCATGAGTCTCAGCCGGTCAGGATGAGAAAGACTCCCCAGGGAGCTCATTTTCTGTTGTTAAAGGTCCAAATTTGGAACTTTCCCTGAATTCTCTGGGTTCTATGAGGGGCAGAGGCTGTGGGCTCTGGAGTTAAACTACTTTAGGGTAGTTCCCCACCCCCCACGCTGCCCACCATTCCGCTTTGACACTTCTGAGCTCTGTCACACCTTAATTTCTCCAAGACTCAGTTTCCCGTCTGTAAAGTGAGAGAAATCAAAGTGTTGCTGAAAGGATAAAGTTAGATAACTAGAGCTTCTGGCATTAAGTGTGGCTTGTAAAAAGGACTCAATAAATTCAACTGCTATTATTATTAGCTTTATCACTAATATTATTCCCAGAAAAATTATTGAATTTCTGAGGGTCGCTGTCCTTTCCTGGGTAGACAGGAACCATGTCTGGTTAACCTCAAGGAAATTCTGGCCTTTCCCCCAGCATTTGGTGTTGGCTGTTGTGGTGGTTTGAAACTGTCTGTGCTCCAGAAAAGCATGTTCTTAAAATTCATCCATTCCTGTGGGTGTGAACCCATTCTAAGGAGGACTTCTTGATGAGGCCATTTCAGTTCAGATGTGACCCACCTCATTCAGGGTCGGTCTCACTGGAGTCCTTTATAAACTGGATGAATACATATAGAGAGAAGGTACAGAAGCAAGAAGCTGAAAGCCACGAAGCCCGATAGAGAAGGAGAGACCAGCAGACAGCGCCACGTGCCTTGCCGTGTGGCAGAGGAGCCAAGGACGGCCAGCAGTTTATCTTTAGGAAGAAAGCATCACCTCGATGATGGCATGATTTGGACATTTTTCTCAGCCTCAAAACTATAAGCTAATAAATCCCCACTGTTAAAATCCAACCCATTTTATAGTATCTGCTTTCAGCAGCCTGGAAAACTACAATAGCTGCTTTTGTGTGCGATAATGGTGCCCTCAGTCTGGCTGCTGCCCACCTGAGGCCCCATGCGCATGGCAGTGGGGAGGTGGGGAGGGCTCTGCCCAGAGGCTCCCAAAATCTACTTGATGCACTCCCTGCTGCCAGTCTGGACCAGCAGAAGTTTGGCATTGATTTTGTCTTCCTAGAGAGGGGCCATTCTGTCAGGTGGGGGTTCCTGGGCCTGTGTAGCTTTCTCAGGAGGGTGTGGTGTTGTCCACCCTGGATGGCTCATTCACTCAGGCAAACATTTTTGATTTTAGGCAGGTCCTTACGGTACCTCAACCCAGAGAGTCTCCATAACTCAATCTAGAGAAGCTGGGGAAATGCTGCTTTAGAACTTGCTTTGGGTTCTGGGAATCCCACCCATTGTACTTTATGGTGATGCCTGAGTTAGTGCTTGGCTCCGAGAATGGGCTACAGCCACCTGGGTTGGATTCTGAGTTCATCACTGACTTTCTGTGTGACTTTGGATAAGGCATTTAACTTCTTGAGCTTGGCTTCCCCATCTGTAAAGTGGTAAAAATGGTAGAACCAACATTGTGGGATTGTTGTAAGATGGTACATATAACATACTCGGTTGGTGCCTGGCACATAGTAATCAAATGGGCAATTATTATTTCCTTGGAATAAATTTGTTTGAAGGTCTGGGGCCCCAAGTTGCTAAACTCCTCTGTATGAGAATAAAGAAGAGGAGACAAGTTGCAGTCTGCAGACTGTGTTTTCTGTAGCACAGATTTTGATTCTGGGAAATGAACTCCTTTGAGGATCTGACAAAGCCTTGTTTCTTCTCCTTAAAAAACCACATATCCAGAGGCTCAACAGTAGATTTGAACTGGCAGGAGAAAGAATTAGTGAATGTAAAGATCGATCAATAGCAATTACACAAGCTAGAGAACAGAAAGGAAAAAGAATGGAGAAAAATGACCAGAGCCTCAGAGCAATGTGGGACACCATTAAGTGCAGTAAGATGTGCATAATGGGAGTACAAGAAGGAAAGGAGAAAGAAAAGAGAAGAAAAAAATACCAATAAATAATGGCTAAAAACTTCCCCAATTTATTGAAAAACCATAACCCACACATCTAGGAAGGTCAACGAACTCCAAGTAGGATAAATGCAAAGAGACCCACAGACACATCATAGTGAAAATGCTAAAAGTTAAAGATAAGGAGGAAATCTTGAAAGCAGTAAGAGAAAAATGACTAGTCACTTACTAGGTAACTCCAATAAGATTAATAATTGACTGACTACTCAGAAGAAACAATGGAGGCCAGAAGGCAGTGGAATAACATATTCTAAAAGTGCTGAAAGTAAAAAATGTCAACCAAAAATCCTATATCCAGCAAAATTATTGTTCAAAAACGGAGGTGAAATAAAAGCTCTCAGATAAAGAAAAACTGAGAGAATCTGGTTCTAGACCTGCTTTACAGGAAATACTAAAGGAAATTCTTCAATTTGAAAGCCAATGACCCAAGATGGTAATTCAAATTCACATGAACAAATAAACAAAAAAACCTGGTAAAAGTAATAGTTATAATAGATACTATTAAAGTGTTTTTTCTCCTTTCTTATCTTAACCTGTTTTGAAAATCAATTGTGTAAAATAATCTGTATATAATGTATTTGGGGCCTTTAACATATAGAAATGTAATATATGTGTAATATGTTTGCCAATCACAGCATAATGGAGGTGGGTAGAAACAAAGCTGTAATGTGCTAAGGAAATGATGGCAGATGGTAAAGTAATATTATAACAATGAATTGTTGGATCTGTAACATTAATAGATGTAAATGTGTGTAACAATAATACCACATAAAAGAGGAAAGGGAATAGAGCTATCTAGGAGTAATATTTCTAAATATTACTGGAATTAAGTTAGTATATATCTGAAGCTGAGTCTATATTAAATTGTATATGGTAAACCTTAAAACAACTGCCCCCCAAAAGCCTAAAAATAATTAATGAAATGAAAATACTATATTAGAAAATATTCATTTGATGCCAAAGAAAGCTGCAAGGGAGAAGTAAAGGAACTGAAAAGACTTGATTGAGACTTAGGTAAAACAAAATCTACACAGCATTTTATACCTACCCATAAACTTAAAAGTGGAATTTATCCCAAGGAAATAATAAATGATGTGCACCAAAATATATCAAGCAGGATGTGGAAGGGGAAAAAAAATCAGGCAAACCTTAATATCCTAAAATTAAGCATCCTTGACTACAGCATAGTCATGGTAGTGGAATACTGTGTACTTATGAAAAATGTATTGCCACGAAAGGATGCTTATGATCCATTGAGTGTATAAAGGAAGTCCTAACAGATGCCATGTACAATAAATGTAATCTTTGGATGGGAAAAAATTCTGCAAGGTTTCACACCACCATGGTAACAGTGCTTATACCTGGAAGAAGCGATGATGGGTGGTTTTCTTTCTTTTTCTTTTCTGATTTTTTCTTAAAATAATTTTTCTACCAATTCAAATGCATTAGTTTAGTGATAAAAATGTCAGGAGAGGAAGAACAAGAAAAGTTCTAAAGATGATAAGAGGAAAGTTTGCTTTGTAAAATAATAAAAATGCAGAGTTGTGGAAAATTTGGAAAATAAAAAGAAACCAATCACCCATAATGCCAGTCTCCTGGTGCCTGTTATCATTCATCTTTATGGATTGTTTGGAGTCTGATTTATTTTAACTGTGCCGGTAGCTGGGTGGAATCTAGTCCCTCCTAGGAAGCAAATCTGCTCCACCCTCCATTCTCCTTTTTCCGGCAATTGGTGGAGTACAGGGCACTGTTTCTATGGCTCCCCCCACCCCCACTACCTCCTCCACTCCTGGGCCTTCAGTTACTAACTCTCTGGAAGGATGTGTATTGCTGATGATTGGCAGGTCCATATCACCAGCCATGACTCTACCCTGAATTCCAGCCCCATAGAGCAGACTGCCTTCTTGCCCAGATTAAAAAAAAAAAGAAAAACGTAGCCATAGAGCTACTTACTGTGTTCTAAACACTGTGCTCAGTAGGTTCTGTTAGTAACCCATTTTATAGGTGAGGAAGCTGAGGCTAAGAGATGTTAAGGAGTTGGCCAAGGTCACAAAGCTAGTGAGTAAGGGAGCCAGGAGTCAAACGGGTTTGTCTCATCTCATGGCCCAGGCTTTTAAATGCTACACTGGAATGGACTCCAACCAGCTGACCTCAGACCTGCCATGCCAAGCTGCCTGGTCTGGTTTCCCATCTGACCCCTGCTGCCCACTCTGCAGGAGCACTCATCCCTCCCCACCAACCCTGCCCCAGCTCTGCCTCCTGCTCTGGCCTGGCTGAGTGCGTGTAGGTCCTTGTGGTGGCTAGGCCTCTCTCCTCTGGCCTTTTTGCGACTGAGTCCCTCCACCTGGAATGCTGTCTCCCTCCTCTTTGTCGGGCTCACGCCTCCAGGTTTAGTTGGCACCTTCCCAGGAAGCCATCTCCAATGCCTCCTCTCGGGGTTGGGCACCTTTGTCTGTGTTCCACGTGCCCTGGGCTTCACACATCATAGGCCACCACACTCTGATCACTGCCTTTTCTTTCTCCCCTTCTCCAGACCGTGCGTTCCAGGTGGGCAGGGACTATGTCTGTCCTGTTCCCAGCTGTATCCACAGCCCCTAGCTGAGGAACTAGCATATAGAAGTGCTTGGTCAATGTATGGAGAATGAACAAAGGGTTTTAGGGTTGCTGTCCTCTTGGCCTTTAGAATGGGTTTGTGTATTGTGCTTGGCCATGGACCAAAATCAGGCCCTTCATCTCTCCAAGAGGATTATTTTGAGTTCCAGATATTGGCAATGAGTCTCAACAGGCAATCCACTGACATTTGATTGGGACAATTTTTGCACTGTAAGACTGTCCCGGACATTTAAGGACATTGAGCAACCCTGTCCCCCTGGTGCCAAGAAGCAGTGTAGATGAAAGTTTTTGAATTTTAATTACACACACACACACACACACACACACACACACACACACACGGTGTTTTCCAATGTAATACTTTGGATTACACTGACATGACATTGTCAAGGAGAACATCTCAGTTGCTGCTATTTGGTCTTTAATAACTCTTAGTATTTAACGAAGATCAACCAGGCTGCAGGCTCAGCGCTTGGGCAGGTAGCATACCTAGCCAGAGGTTGATGATAATATTTTAAAAAATTTATTATTATTATTTATTTACTTTAATGATAATGTTTTATTTTACATTTCATTCATTTTTATGTATCTACTGTTTATGGCCAGCAGTACAGTATTGGTTTTCTATTTAGGGTAGTGTTAGAAAATTCCATTGTAAAATAAAATTATTTAAGCTAAATAGTCAGCTGATATATTTTTTTTGGGGGGGCGTGGCTTTTCATGGTCTGGGAATTGAACCCGGGTGTCCTGCATGGAAGGTGAGCGTTCTACCACTGAACCACCTGTGTGCCCTAAGCTGATTTTTAAAAGAAATTAAATAATAGTATGGTATGAGGAAAGGGCAAATTTGGCAATGGGGGTATGTGCCCACTGAAGTTTAGGGAACATCAGTACTGATCAAGAGTGTGTCGTGGCCTGTGGTCTGCTCCATTTGCTCAGCCCTGTCTAGGTCTCTCCATTGGGAGTAGGGCTGGACTCTCCAGGGGCTGGGGCATTTCTTCCCATGCTGGGGCATAGGAAGAAAAGGCTGTTACCACCCTGTGAGGGGTGATTGGGGGTGCCCCGGCTCTCTGGAGACTTCCCGACCCAGTCTTCCAAGGAGCTTGGCTTCCCGTAGCTGCCAGGTCCGCGGCCCGGGATGGTGGAGCCTATGCCGGGCAGGAGGCAGAAAGCAGGACCCGTCAGAGTTTGTGTCCCGTCCAGGGTCCACATGTCACACTTCTGGACCCAGCTCCTGCAAAGGCCATGGCTCCCTGGGGAGTGGGGTCAGGGCCAAGGCAGGCTAGCTCAGCCACGGGGAGGCTCCTGGCTGGGGGCAGAGCAGGCCTGGCTAAGGGAGCACCCTCAGGCCACAGCATCAGTGGTCAGGACTGGACCAGAGTCAGTCACCCCTGGGACATCTCTCCCTCGCTACAGTGTTGGCCTGGCTGAGCATGGACGGGACATCCTTGGAAAGACAGCTGCTGGAACTTTCCATCGACTCCTGCCTGACTTTGGAATGGCAGAAGCCAGAGGAGAAGGAGCCCATTAGCTGCCTGGCCCAGACTAGACTCATAGAGGAGCTGTCTATAGCACAAGGGTTAAAAATGGCTCCAGCTCCACCAGATACTGGTTGTGGCATTTTGGAGTCCTGCCTAGGATTGTTTTGTATCTATGTTTATGAGTGAATTGACCTTAATTTACTTTTCTTTTACCGTCTTCGTTTACTTTTGACATCAAAGTTATTTTCTTATTGTAAAATGAGGTGGGAAGCATTTGCTCATTTTCTACTGTCTAGGACCCTGTATAAAACTTAAATGATGAACGCCTTTAAAGTTTTGTAAAATTCATCTCTAAAACTGCCTGGGTCTGATAATTTCTTTGTAGGAAGATTAACCCATGATTCAATTTCTTTAAATGTTATTAACTATTCAAGTTTTTATACATCCACCAGCTCCACAAAGACTAAGTAGCTTGGAAAGTATAAAATGTTGGTAAGGCTGTGGAGCAACTGGACACTGAACACACTGCCAGTGGACACTGAACACACTGCCAGTGAGAGTATAATTTGCTATAAACAGCTGGCAAACAGTTTGCTTCTATCTAGTAAAGGTGAGGATGTGTATACCCTCAGACTCAGCAACCCCATTTCTAGATCTACACCTGCGAGACACACGGACCCTGGGAGATGTATAGGGGAACGTCCACAGCAAAAGTTTTGTGATGGCAAATGTTCCAGAATAACCTAAATTGTGTATGCACTGAGAGATGGCCATGGGTTGATAAACTGGGGTATGTTTCAATAATGGAACACTATGCAGCCTTGAAAATGTCTCACAGATACGCACACAGATACACCATGGACAAATCTCAGGAACACAATATCAAATGAAAAAAGCAATTTGTTAAAGGAAGACACAGAATTTAGTTGTCTCTGTCAATATCTGGGGAGTACTGACCTCTGAGAGCTGAGGGAAGGGGAAGGCATGGGGCAGGGGCCCCACATCCCCCCAGGTAGTGGTCAGGAGCTTTGCCCTTAAGCTGAGTGGTTACGTACATGGGTGTTTATTGTCACGTTCTTCTTTATTTCTTATATATGCATATGTCTTCCAAATAGACTTCTTTGCAGCTGATTAATATTTAATTAAAGTAATTTTAAAATATTAGTCATTATGGTAAGAAAATATTGAAGGTAAACCATCCAAAATCATCCTCGAGGAAGACTGTGGCAGGCATCACAGGAGGACCAGGTCTTTCTGTGCTCTGTCCCCAAGAAAACCTGAATCCAGCGATGCAGAAGGACCCAAGTGGGGATTTTAGAAGAAAGCCAAGGTCTAACCCCAGGTGTGACCTCACCTGGGGCCTCCTGGGGACAAGGGCTGAGACTGGCCATTCTTGGGAAAGCCCTGCCTGACAGAGCTACCAGGCCTTCGTATCAGCAGGGTGTGCTTTCCCTGGGTGGGGCTTCTAGAGACAGGAAGGTCCAGGCTCCGGAGTGGACCAGACTGTGGCGACCCTGGTACCTGGGGCTGGGGAGGGCAGGGCTGTGGAGGACTCTTCCAGTGACGTGACAACCTGAGGGCACCAGCACACCTTCCCTTCAGGCCCAAGGATTTCTTCTTGGTCATTTAATGGACTTAACCTCCAATTCAAGCCTCCAACCTGTTGGTCAGCAGGCTTTGAGGACTCCCTCTCCCTTTGCTTAAGGGTTGTTGGGAGGGGTGAGACCCCAGAAGGGGCAGCTGGTCGTTGGGGGAGCAACGCCACACTGGCTTCAACTGTAGTCACGGTAGATGGAACAATTTGACTTCACAGTTCTCTGGCAGCTGGTGATGAAGGCCTTTGAGGAAGGGGGCCTCATTCTAACTCCTCACAGTCAGCCATGTGGCCTCTACCATCTCCCTGAAGCTGCTGTGACCACCTGGTGTCCCCGGGGTGAGGCCGGGCTCTCCTTTGGGCTCTCCTCTGGGCTCCCCTTTGGGCTCCAGGCCCGAGGCAGTGTCTGGCTCAGAGTGGGTGCTCAGGACCTCTCTGCGGAATGAGGACTGAGTCCCCTCGATGGTAGCTGTTATAGGTGGAATTGTGTTACCTCAAAAGACAAATTCAGGTCCTAACCCCCGGCTTCTGGGCATGAACTCATTTACAAATGAGATCTCTGAAGATGTGATTAGCTAAGACGAGGCCATACTGGGCCAGGGTGGACCCTAATTCAATGTGACTAGAGTCCTTGTTAGGACAGAACATTTGGACAGAGAGAACGAAGACTAATGCAGAGACACAGGGAGAGATGGCCATGAGTGTACCATAGATTGCTGGCAAGCCACTACCAGAGCCCTACAGCCTTCAGAGAAAGCATGACCTGCTGATACCTTCGTTTTTTTAAATTAATTCTTAAATTGAAAAAAATATATTACAAGAAAGAAACACATTCTTAATGTATGATCATTCCGTTCTATGTATAATCAGTAATTCACAATATCATCACATAGTTGCATATTCATCATCATGATCATTTCTTAGAACATTTGCATCAATTCAGAAAAAGAAACAAAAAGACAACAGAAAAATAAAACGAAAACAGAAAAAAAAAATTATACACACCATACCCCTTACCCCTCCCTTTCATTGATCACTAGCATTTCAAACTAAATTTATTTTAACATTCATTCCCCCTATTATTTATTTTTATTTCATATGTTCCCCTCATCTGTTGACAAAGTAGATAAAAGGAGCATCAGACACACGGTTTTCACAATCACACAGTCACATTGTGAAAGCTATATCGATACCTTCGTTTTGGGCTTCTAGTCTTCAGAACTGTGACACCATAAATTCCTGTTGTTTAAGCCAACTGGCCTGGGGCATTTGTTACAGCACCCTGGCAAACTAAGACAGTAACTATGGATTAATTAACTCATTCACTCATCCTTTCATGTATCAGACCAGCGCTCAGACACTGAGGATCAGAGTGAGTGTCAGGTAAAATCCCTGCCCTCACGGAGCTGACATGCTGGTTGGGAGAGCCAGACATGGAGCAATTAAAGAAATAACCAAAGAAAGTAATCTGAGGCTGTTATAAGTTCTGTGAAGGAACTGCAGGTCTGGGGACCAAGATAGGGTGTACTTTAGCTGGGGGAGTCAGGGAAGGTCTCCCTTTGGGCTGGGAAGGGGCCCCCTGTGGGAAGAGCCAGGGAAGAGTGTACCAAGTGAAGTGGAGAGAAGAGGTAAAGGCTCCCAGGTCAGAAAGCTTGTAGAAACATGGGAGTCCAGAAATGCTGGTAGAGTAAGTGAGAGAAAGAGCAACGGAGAGGCCATAGCCAGCCCACTGGGGGAGTGGGCGGGGAGCATGTGTGATTGTAGATTTGGTTGTCACTGCTGTTGAAGGGTTTGCCTTCAACAGTACAGAGGATCAGATTCTGTACTGAAATACTTCACTCTGGCTCTGCAGTGTGGGAAACAACTACAGGTAGACAGAGCTAAGTGGACCTGAGGCATCTGCATAGCAATCTGCAAAGGACAGATGGTTCTCAACCATGGTAATATAAAACTTCTAGTGCCTTAGAAGCGTGTCCATCAAGTCCAGAGGCCCAGTAGGGCGAGGGTCACCCCTGTAGCTCCTGGCTTTCATCACAGTAACTAAGGGATCTTCACAAATGTTGGATTCCTATGGCCCACAGCCCCATAGCACCCCCAAATGACCCCAAAGGTTCTCAAGAGCTCAGGCCGGTAAAGGAAAACCCCTTGATCCTTCAAAACCGCAGTCACTGCCTGTTTCTGGCTGAATTCTTGCAGGTCCCGAGAGGGACATTCCCTGTAGGGCACCCCAGGCCCCATCCTATGTTTCCTTAGGATCAAGATGTCACCAAGACCAAGCCAGGCTCCTTCCACTTCCCTGGGCCGCCTCTGTTGACTTTTTTTGGCCTTGTCTTAGATTGTAGTTGACAAAAGAAAGTTCCAGCTTCTCACCCTTTCCCTCCACCCCAGGCCCTGAGATCTGAGCTCTCACTTAAACAAAGCCTCTCATTCATGTCAGCTTAGGAGACACAATGTTCTGAAAGCTGATCTTGGGCCTGGTGAGGGAGCTGCGTCTTTGGGTTTCTGCCTGCCTGAGGCTGGGTTTGGATTTGGCCCCTCCTGCCCCACTTCCAAGCCCTTTCAAGATGGAAATTAAATTCTTCTGAATATTAAGGCCCCTCTTCAGCACTGCTCCCAGGGGAACTGGGACCATCTTTGGCTGTTAACTCTCTCCAGCAAGATGAAGATTTAGTCTAGTTTGGGATGAACAGTTTCAATCTGGATGCCTGAAAAACAAACCACTGAGAATGGGGACTGGGGAGCCAGACGCATCTGGCATGAGATCTCTGAGTCTGGGGTTCCGCCTTGGTGAGATGGTGCCATTAATACCTCCTTGGCAGGATTTTGTGGTAAGGGTTTGAGGGCTAAGAGTGGGAGTCCAGCTACTAGAAGGCATTATGATTTTTACCTTCAGGAAGAGCCCATTTTACAGATGCGCAGGATGGAGGTCTGAGAGGACTCTTGGCTCCTAGGGCATCTGAGCCACTGTGGGCAGTTTAGCTCAGGAGTGTAGGGCTAAGGGTGGGCTGTGCTGTACAGGGTCCCCATAAGATGTTGGCTTTTAGTGCATGTGGGAGGAATCTGAAGGCCACCTTACATTTGTACGGTGTGAGCTCATCGATCCCTTGGTGGCTGTGGAATATGGAAACCCGTCCAGGGCTGCTGAGACGGGCTATGGTGTGGAATGTACGGGGCCCTGGCCTTGTGCCTGGGCCTCATGGGCCTTGTGGGATGGTTATTCTCTGTCATCCCTCGTCTCTGCTGCCCGTAGGCAGGGGGTAGCACAGCTGTCAACACTGCCTTGGCGGGATGGGAAACTTGGAACTTAGAGAGGGAGGCTGTCTGCCCAAGGTCACTCAGGGCCTCTGAGGGGAAGCTGTTTTCATGCTAGTGGACAGCGAAGATTGGACTGAGTGGAGGTAGAAAAAATAAGGAAAAGGAATTAAAATAATTTCCTTTTTCTACCATTCAGGAAAGGAGCTTTGCCCACCCTGGCCTGAGGATGGCATGAAGGCAGCCACCTGAGATCCTTCTCCCTATTTCCTCTCTTGAGGCACCAATCATCTGGGAGTTAAAAAAAAAAAAAGGCCCAGGAGGGCACCCAAAGTGTGTGGGAAGAGGGGGCCAGGCTGAGACAGATAGGTCCAGGATTTGCTCATCCTGTTCCCAGGGGACTCTCTCTTTGCACCTCTGTGTCTCCTTCTTTCTCACAGTCTCTGTGTCAGCATTAGCTTGAATAATCGAGCAAAAGAAAGGAGGGAGAAAAAAGTGTTCTTCCTGATGAAAGAGTCTGAGACACTGCTTTTTTGAAGGGGGTGTGGTATGGCAGGTGGGTGGGGGGTAAGTACGGGGTGTGGGGAGTTAAGGTGCCCCTTGAAGCAGTCAAACCCAGAACCAGCTCTTAGGAGGTTCCCACTAAGTTCTTGGGGAGGATGTGTGAAATCGGGATGTTCTTTCAGTTCCTGCAACCTGTGACTTTTCAGACCTCTGGGCCTTGGCAGATGCTGTTCCCCTGCCTGGAACCTTCTCTGGCACCACTCCCGAGTCAAGAGGAGTGGTGGCGCCATGGGGTCCCCAAGGGAGCTCTCCCCCCCCCCAATGTCTTCAGTCTCTCTCCAGCAATCCCAGATGATCCTACAGGTTTAGTAAAACTCACGGACCTAGTTAAGCAAATGCAGCTCTGAGAAAAGCACCTCTCTCCTTCCATGTCTAAGCCCTTTGCTGCATGTGGACATCGGGGATGCATCAGGAAAGGCTTCCTGGAAGAACTGTCGGCTGAGCCTGCATCTTTCATCCTTTTTCTCTTTTGCTTTCCATCCCCTATCAAGCAGGACTCCCAGCCACAAGGACAGACTGGAAAAGCTTTAGCCTAGAAAGAAGTGATTGCGTTGTGAAGTTACAAGGCCGCGTTCCTTCCTCTGGGCGCACCTGGCCAGCACCTGGGCATGCACTCTGGTGGCAGAGGTGGTGAGCTGAATTCCTGCCCCCACTCACCCACCCACAGGTTGCCTTTGCACATCTCTTTTCAACCCCCAAATCCAGCCTGGGGAAGGCCAAGGACAGAAGAGAACGAAAGCCCCATTGGAAGGCCCCGAGGGCAGGAAAACTGTGCCCTTTCCCTGGCTCTAAAGGTTACTCTGCCTGCCTTCAAATGATCCTTTCAGCTGCTGCCAGGCCACCCTCCCCCCTCCACTGCTGCCCCACCCCACTCCCTGTCTCCAAGGAAGAAGTTTCAACTCTCTAACTTTTTCAAGGGTTTCAGGCCAGGCCATTGTAAAGGGTGGAGCAATTAGTGGGGAAGACAGTCCATGCCTTACTCAGACCAGGGAGCAAAACACTCAGAGGCTTTCAAACCCAGAGGGTGAACAAATGGAATGAAGGGGGGGGGGCGGGTCTGGAACTGAATGGCAAAGTCCAGGCCTTGGGCTGCTCACAGTGCCTGTGTGGGCCTCATCCCACAGCCCTTGGGAACGGGCTCCCCGAGGCGGGCCCTAAAAGCAGGGCTGGCTTCCTGGGCGTGTCACCTGGTGGTCGCACGGGGCTCTGCGCTCAGAAGGGCCCCGGGCTCTGTTGAATGCTTGTTGTCACTGTCTGGGGAGTCTTAATAGTTTTTTAACAGGAGCCCACATTTTCATTTTACACTGGCTCCTGCTAAGGACGAAGCTGTGAGGTCAGGCCCTCGAAGCGATCTCAGGGCTCCAGCCCAAAGGTCCGGATAGCCCCCTTCCCATCAGAGGATTGGAGCCTGTCCTTTTTGAACGTGTGGGGGAGGGTATGGGAATCATTTAACCCAAACCCAGATGGGAAAACTGGGGCCCAGAGTGGAGAAGGAACACACCCAAGTTGATTCAAGCATTTTCTCATTTAATCCTTACTCTTATAGTACCAAAGTAGGTATCATTGTTATCCCCATTTTTAAAGAAATCAAGCCTTTGATGTCACCCAGTGTGAGTATGTGCCAGAGCCTTGACTTGACCCCAGGCCTCTTCTCCCCCGGTCCAGGCCTGCCCTGGCCGCAGGGACCTTGGTTCCTGTCTGAATAACCGGCTGCGGCTCCTGGGGAGAGCCGCGTGCCTCGGCAGAACTCAGCGCAGACACTGAGCCCCACATTTCCCTGCTGGGGGCCTCAGAGCTTCAGAGGCCTGACCTGAAACAGGGGATGAGAACAGCCCCCCGTCATGGGGCATTTGTGAGGATGCTGTGAGAAAGAGTGGGGGAATGCCGGGCTCAGAGTCAGGCAGGGAGCAGGCCTAAGGGGGCGCGAACATAAACAGTCAGAATTCAGGACTCATGTTGGGAAGTGAAAAGCCTGAGTGGTGTGGAGTTTGGAGAAACGTTTTAGAGAAAACTGAATGCCCCAGGTTTCAAGGCTCACAGTGTGGACTGGGGGATGTGGCTGAGGCCTCTCCTGCAGCATCTAGGCAGATATAACAAATGCCACCCATCCTTCCCCAATGGGCGCGCTGGGGCTCCTGGCC